>CAJDSM010023455.1:22925-34907 GCA_903981925.1 Ostrea lurida
CCTGATGGGCAGAAATTTGTGCCCCTTATTTTGGCAGACTTAGTTTTTATATCATATGAAGCAGAATTTTGTACAAAAACTGTTTACGCGAGGATAAAAATAGTAAAATGGCAAGTAAACAAAGTATCAATTGAAGTGTCCTTCACACTTTCAATAGGTATTATAGATGATGTGCTATCAATTAACAATCATTACGTTTTCAGCAAGTATGTCCATTTGATAATATCCCGAACGAACCTCAATATAAAGGACACCACAGAATCTGCATACTGCTTCATATTGGAATATTTTTATTTAACATTGACTCTAATGGCAAGCTGACAACTACATTATATGATAAGCGTGATGACTTCAATTTTGCAATCGTCAACTTTCCCTTTCTATGTAGTAATTATACCACTATCACCTGCTAATGATGTGTATTCTTCAAGGGTTGATTCGATATGCAAAAGTATGCTATGCGTATGAGGATTTTTTAAAGGGCTGACCCACGATTTTTGATCAAAAGCTTTTTCATTTTTGATGTTAAATATTGAAGACATAAGTTATTTTAAGTCTACATTAAAATTTGGAACCTTTTGAATGCAAGGATTAGAGAGATAATTTAGTCGTAACTCTTGTTATGTAAACAAAGACTCGAGTCTTTTTTCACTGGATACAACGCTACTTTTGGGGTGGCGGTTATGCGCAATATTGCATGGCGGTTCCGCAGCAGGAAGAATACCAAAATATAAGTAAACATGTAAAATTTTCACATGTATTTACGTTTTAGTCCAGGAAATTATAATTTGCAGAGTCATTACCCGGTCTCCGCACAAGGATCGCCACCCCACATGTAACGTTGTAACCAGTTTTTATATTTACAACCAAGATATGAATTGCTAATTTCGTAATTTGATGCATTTTAATGCTGCACAGTCACAAATATGACATTATATGTATATATCAGACAAAGATATTTTGATCACAAAAAAGTGGAAAAACAAAATTTTGGAGAAAATCATGGGTCAGTCCCTATAAAACGAGGCAACTACTAACAAGAAGTTGATGGTTGCAGGGTTGTAACGAATCTTGTTTAAAGTCATCTTTCGCAAATTACGGTCGCCTATAATGGACTTGTTTGCGATTTTCAAAAGGATCACTAAGGCATATATTGACTGATTTGTTCATACCCGTTAGACTGTCATTTCCCTACTAGATTTTGACTTACGGTTAGTCCCGTTTACTTTATTTCGACTACGGGCTCACAGCGGATGTGACCTGGTCCAGCAGAGGATGCTTTACTCCTCCAATGGCACCTAATCCTGTCTTTAGCTTTTGTCGAGGTCCGTGTTTGCCCTTACATCAGATTTTGTATATGTTTTTGTGGGATTATGATTACAGTTTAAACGATGTTGTATGTTGACATTCTATATATGTCTTATATCCATTATTTTTAAGGTTATACGCAAACGTTCGTTGTCTGATATATTTTATAGATCTATTCTTAATATTAAAATCACTAGAACCCTTAGATTATTTTTGAGAAAAGAAAATCAGACCACTATCTTTCCGTTGTTTTTGCGAAAAGATAACAGTTGATGAAAAATGTATTTTGCACAATTATTCATTACTTGAATTCTTGAGTTAACCTCTCTTTGGAGAAAGGAAAATTATTTTAATCAATGCACCTTGTGCATATACATACCGGCAAAAGCACTGTCAGTAGTTGTATGATGTATATTTTTCATCATAATCAAATTAATTCTGAAGGGATTCAATGATGTTTGTTTTTTTCTGTAACTCTTATTTTTATCATTGGAAGTCTTCAAATTAGGAGAGATAGAAATGTTTTTTTTTTTGTGAATTGCTTACATTGCGTATGCCCTTAAACCCAAAGACAAATATTACCATAATGTACTTTTAATGCACTAAACGTTAAAAGAAAGATATTACATTACAATATCATGCTGCCATCAAATGATTGATTGGACCAAATATAAAATGGCGAAGTAACAAAAGAATTCCATTTTATGGACTCATCTTTAAATAAATTGTTTTTTTATACAATTAATTTCTTTAATAAATATGATTGGTCTTTCAAAACGCGCATATGTGCGATGCGGGTTACTGTTTTGAAGTTATAAGCTCTACCACAGTACTAGTATGCCGCTATGAAAAAAAAAATATCCTTTGTAAAAATTCTTTTACTATATTTCAATATCTGCTTGACATTTAGGAGCAGTGCACATCTTGGTTAAATTATCGTTGATAAATAATTCATGGACTTTTCAACTTTATTAAAATACTGTAAATTTAATTGTAATGAATTTAAATATAGAGGATTCAAATAAAATAGAATTATATCCCTATTAAATTTCAACATCTTAAAACATGTTATTTTCTTAAAACTTATTATATTTTAAAGTAGCTTATCTGTATTTTTACGAAAAATTAAATCTTGCAGATTTTCTTTACTACATTGTATGTTATAGCATTCTAAACAAGGTATGCTTCCATAAGTAATCTCACAACATTGAAAGTAAAAAAGATACACAAGAACAAGCCACTTGTTTCTAATTTATTTATAATATTTACCCAAGCCTATCAAAAATAACAAATTCGCTTCGGGATGAGGCACTGTATATGTTAGAAGCTCAAATTCGCGAATCTAGGTCATTTTTCAGACAAATGCCGAAAGTTCAGTCATCCCAAGGAAAATTCCTGTGGTTTGATCGCGCATTTCAGGAAAGCCTAAAACTTTCAGGCATTCTTGGAGAATGAATGAAAAAGAAAGCCACAGATTCCAAGGATTTGCCTGATTGTCACTTTTTACCACCAAGCCCATGAGTCAAACATTCAAAATGACTCCACTGAATCGCATTCTGTGGCAAATTGATGTGATTTTAAAGGGACATGGACATGTTTTGAGCATAAATTTTATATTTGAATTCTTAATGTTTTAAAAATGTTTAACCACTAAGCGTCAGAATATCATTTGAATGTCACGTTGTGATTTACAAGCAAAAATACAGCGCCACATTCTTTGATGTAAACAAGGTCCGCTGCCTTGTTTTTGTTTTACATTAAAGATTGCTCACCGAAAATACCATGATTAGAGTGATTTACTATTATCATCTGCATGTCTCGAAATTAGTTAAAATTGATCTTTGCTGCCAGCCCTTAGCTATTGAACATGGCTGAAAATGGCTGTTGAAAAAACTTTTTAATAAGAAGGAATTTGTTGAAAAGTTGAAAAACCCAAACACGGCTAGATCGAAGGCCATTAATCTTTATATCCAATTGAACATGCTGATATTGGACTTAACCTAGCTTATTGGCAGTCAAACCCAGACCCACTTCTCACGTCGACCAACTTGATGACATAATGACTTTGCTTTGCGAAAACCGTAGCAACTTCTTGAATGCTTAGGACAGATTAAAATAAACTTTCATAGCACAGCAGAGTTAAGAAATTCCAGATGGAGCAGCAGAGAGGAAGTAGAAATAGAAACTCCAGCTCCGGCCCAGAACGTGGAGGTTAATTATGGACAATCAGGCCAAACCTGGAAATCATGAGGCTTTGATGATTTCAGTCATTCTGTCGAAGCCAATGCCTGAAACTTGTTAGGCACTTCCACGAAATGGTCCGATCAAAAACAGGGAATTTCTTGGGAATGGACTAAACTGTTCGGGCATTCCTTGTGAGAATGACCAGGTTCCGGATTTGACTGTAACATATACACCGGCGCTTTTCTCTTTGTTAAAAAAGTATACGTACTTTAATAACATATCATAAGTATGCATGTGATATCCTACATTCATATATTTTGCATTACAGTTCAGAAATACGTCGGAATTATAAGCTATTTACTAATATTTCAAGCGTGATTTGAATTCATATCCCTATTAGGAGATCGCCGTGACTATGAATGTTTTATCCTCTTTCCATTATAGAACTGTCCACGTTTGTAAAGCATGTCGCCTTTTGAGCTTTTTTCTTTTTGTTGTTTACATTTTTGACCGGGCAGTTTCATGGTTCACAATTTTTACTTTGTTATATTTGATTTCCTTAACAAATCACAGTGTAATGAAAATTTCAGAAAGATGCAGATTTATATCACTTTACATATAAAATTTTTATAAAGCAGTTGAAAAACTTGTACTCATTAACAGATTTTTCATAATAATTATTTGAATAAGGATGATGTTCTAACATTAAAACTCGGGCAATATTAACCCATGTACAATTCGTTCGAACGGTCCGAGTGCCCTACACTCGAGTTTGTATTGTGTTTTTTTTTTGGACTGCTGCATTACGTTTCACCTCACTTTGTCTTGCCTGTCGCCATTTATTTCTATCAAGCATTGGTTATGCAAACTTATTATGCGTAAACTACTCATGCCAACTAACAGTATTAAAAAAAAAGTTTGCCTTCACTTGTGATGTCCATGGGAGATACTATGTATAAACCTCTTCCTCAGGTCCTTCGCTGGCGGACTCATGGTCATGACTATAACCTGGAAGCGGCTGCTGAATTTGTTCTGCCCTCCCCGGACCCAGACCTCACCACTAAGGTTATCTTCAAACTCTAGCCACAGCATATATTGGGAGCAGAATACTGACCAAGTGATTGGAATTCCCGCAGTTGTAACAGAAGTAAAAAGTTCCTGTTAGTTTGCGCTGGGACTGAGAAGTACAACAGGGCGTGCAGTTTTTAAATGTTCCGGAAAAAATCAACTCTACAGAATTGGCTGGACTATGCAATATGAAATCACGGGATCTAATGATCGCTAGGTGCCGAAGGAACATTATAGCTGCCACGCATATATATGCCTGACATGAGCAACCCCCGAGCGCCCTCCGACAGACAGATCCATGGAGGGATAACCATGTACGAAGAGAAGGCGTGTTGTCTATCCTGTTCGTAGTTCGAGTGGGCGCCCTTTGCTTGTCCTTCCCGTACCACAATGCATATGACCTACCTCACATGTTCGGTTCTTTGTACAGTAATTTGAAATTACCACACAACGTCAAAGAAAAACGTATTGTAGTATTACAGTACCATAGCATTAATAAGATGGCGTACAGTTTTAAAACGACATAAAAAATAAATAATCGGGGGGTGAGGTTGTTCCGTCTAATTCGCACTTTTAAACGCCTCATGCTCCACAAGGCAAAGATCTAACGCAACACGTGATCAATCTCGTACAGTTCCAGTTGGGCAATACGCGACAACCCCCTCCGGACACACCACGAGGTGGGATTCAGTCACCCTAGGAGGACCGTAACATCCCCTGTTGACCCGGTCACCCCCACTGTCCGCCTTGACCGCCTCAGTGCTTGACTAGGGCTACCCCAACAAGCATCCGCTCCGTCAAACCATCGTGTTGTGACAACAATGGCCTAACAATGGCTATGCAACAAACAGCGTCCCAGACAGCCCATTCCTCGCCCATTGGCCCTAGGTCTCATCTGACCAACTAAAGTCTTTTACCTCCATAACGACATAGAGAATATTCCGCCAAGACAATGCTGTTCTTTAAACCGTGACTGTTAAAAACCACCCCTGCAACAACCCTTCACCTTCTATGTAGGCCTGCCTCGACTTAAAAACAAAAGATCCCATGAATTACGCAGACACAAAGCAACAACCATCCCATCCATTGATTTTAACTTTCACCTCGCCGAGCGCATCGAACCAAGTAAGCCGTCCAGAAAAACATTGTCGCATCTACTGCCAACATTAATTCGATTTAACCTTAGAAATATCAGCCTACAACTAAATAAATATCTTGAAATTTTTGCTTCACATGATCACGGGGCATGTTTTGATTATAAATCTCTGTAAGCTGGGCGTAGGACCGGCGCGCGGGCCCCGCGCAAGGTTGATTCGATATGCAAAAGTATGCTATGCGTATGAGGATTTTTTAAAGGGACTGACCCACGATTTTTGATCAAAAGCTTTTTCATTTTTGATGTTAAATATTGAAGACATAAGTTATTTAAAGTCTACATTAAAATTTGGAACCTTATTAGAGAGATAATTACTTCAAGTCGTAACTCGTTGTTTATGTTAAACAAAGACTCGATCTTTTTTTCACCTGGATCAACGCTACTTTTGAGGGTGGCGGTTATGTATTGCATGGCGGTTCCGCAGCAGGAAGAATACCAATAAATAGAGTAAACATGAAAATTTTCACATGTATTTACGTTTTAGTCCAGGAAATTATAATTTGCAGAGTCATTACCCGGTCTCCGCACAAGGATCGCCACCCCACATGTAACGTTGTAACCAGTTTTTATATTTACAAACAAGATATGAATTGCTAATTTCGTAATTTGATGCATTTTAATGCTGCACAGTCACAAATATGAACATTATATGTATATATCAGACAAGATATTTTGATCACAAAAAGTGGAAAAACAAAATTTTGGAGAAAATCATGGGTCAGTCCCTATAAAACGAGGCCAACTACTAACAAGAAAGTTGATGTTGCAGGGTTGTAACGAATCTTGTTTAAAGTCATCATTTCGCAAATTTTACGGTCGCTATAATGACCTTGTTTGCGATTTCAAAGGATCACTAAGTCATATATTGACTGATTTGTTTTGTTAGACTGTCATCATATCTCCCTGACTAGAATCTGACTACGTTAGTCCCGTTTAGCTTATTTCGGACACGGCTCACGCGGATGTGACCGGATCAGCAAGGGATGCTATACCTCCTCCAATGGCACCATAGATCCTGTCTTCTTTGAGCTTTTGTCGAAGGTGCCGTGATGTGTGCCCTAGGCACTGCTGGATTTGTATATGTTTTTTGTGGGATTATGATTACATTTAAACGATGTTGTATGTTGACATTCTATATATGTCTTATATCCATTATTATTTTTAAGGTTATACGCAACGTTCGTTGTCTGTATATATTTTATAGATCTATTCTTAATATAAAATCATAGAACCCTTAGATATTTTTTGAGAAAAAAATCAGACCATATTTCCTGTGTTTTGGAAAAGATAACAGTTGATGAAAAATGTATTTTGCACAATTATTCATACTTGAATTCTGAGTTACCTCTCTTTGGAGAAAGGAAAATTATTAATGCAATGCACCTGTGCATATACATACCGCAAAAGCACTGTCAGTAGTTGTATGATTATATTTTCATCATAATCAAATAATTCTGAAGGGATTCAATGATGTTTGTTTTTTCTGTAACTCTTATTTTTATCATTGGAAGTCTTCAAATTAGGAGATAGAAATTTTTTTGTGAAATGTACATTGCGTATGCCCTTAAACCCAGAACAAATATTACCATAATGTACTTTTAATGCACTCAAACGTAAAAAGGATATTAATTACAATATCATGCTGCCATCAATATTGATGACAAATATAAAATGGCGAAGTAACAGTAATCTGCGCAGTCTTGATATAGCTCAGCGATTTGGTGGCACCTCGCTACTAATGAAAGGTCGAATCGATGTATTTTCTGAGAAGTTTCCCAGCCGGCTTGGGTCTTGCTATCCGTAATAGTTGTTCCGGTGACAAGAGCTATTTCTCGAAATTTAGCGGTATCAAGTGGCAACCTTGAAATCTCAGCGAGCAAATTCTGTAATAAAGTTTCTAGACCCTGTAATCCTTTCTTGGGATTGAATTGAATTGCATCTTGTTTTCCTCCCTCAGGAAATCTGTTAGCGCCCATGAGAACTTTGAACTCCACGTGAATTTGCTGAAGCCAATGTGGCGACCTTTCTGTTTTCTATAAGAGCCGTCTCGAACTTTTGTTGAATTAGGATACTCGCGTTAAAGCATCAAAAATCTTTACCTGCGATATCGGCCTGGGTGCATTTGAATTATAGCATTTACTTCTATTTTTCTCCGGTCTGAAAGACATTGCAATCAAACTAAGGTACAGAAGTTTATCAAAAACGAACCTTTGTTACTTGTATAACGAACTTCGCATGACCAAAACACTGACCTAGAGGACTTTATATACAAGCGTGAAGCGCTCAGCTCGAGTGTGAAGACCGCGAAAATAGATTTACGGAAAGTTACGAAAATTGACGAATTCATAAAATAAAACATAAAGAAATGAATATAAGTCATTTATATGAATATAATTCACTTCGACTGAACAAACCATAAGGATATGCATGCATAGCATAGTGGAGTGAATGAAACACCATTTGGAAATCGACCATTTTGCTTCGAACCGCCGCAAATTAATATTTAATGAGTGCGGATTTTTTAAGCATGCCTGGAGACGCGACTGCTTACAATACAGTTTGGTTGGTGTATTGTTTAACATTGTTGCTTCGAGGAATTTTCATTCAAGGCACCCGTGGAGTCCGGGTTAGAATAGGTCCCAGGCAACTCCCCTTGCGTGTCGTAGAGGCGACTGAGATTCGATGGATACCGAAAAAACCAGGGTCCCGTGTCCACAGGTGTGGCACGATAAAAGAATCTCCTCACTGCTCAAAGGCCCTGAGTACCAGCAATAGGCCTAATTTGCAGCCCCTAGCCTTCACGACGGCAATGTGACGTCTCCATGATGAGTGAAATTTTGCTCGAGTGCGGGATGTTAAACAGTAAATAATAATCAATCAATTCATTCATAAAGGAAAGGTCACCATTGCTGGACGGGGCTGGCAAATTATTAAGCCTATGCTTGGCGCTTCCGGCCTTTGGGAGGAATGAACTTATCGTGGCAACACCTGCGTGGCACGGGGGCCTCGGCTTTGAGGGTTCATCCGAAGGATCGCCCCCATTTACCTGCTTCTAACGACGATGCAAGGAGTAGTGAGGACCGTATATGATAACCCGAAGGGACCTATCAATATGGTAAATCGTGTATCAATTTGGAAATTTCTCCCCTTTTAGTGACATTTTCTTTGTATTGCAGATAGGAAGTATTGCAATACTACACTCCGTGACTTTCTGCTATCTGTGGAAAAGAACGGTCCTTTTAAAAGGACGTTATACATATACAGCTTACATCAGACAATGAGTATTACTATTGCAGTCCTTTCTTTTGCTCGTATTTCCCAAAAGGACCACAAGCAGATGTGATAAAAGGATTTTGCTCTTATGACCCAGACCTCATTCACAGTCAGATTCAGGCCCTGGAGAACAAATACCAGGATTGTACTGACCAAATACCCGACCTATCACGCAATACACGACGTACTTAACGAAATATTCCGATTTGACCACGAAATACACAGGACGTATCTAACGAAATATGCCGACTGTCCCGAAAATACCGGCCTTGTCCAGTCAAAGGTTTCCGACTTTATCGCACGAAAATGCGGACCTTGCTGGTAAAGTATCATCCTTCAGAGCGCTCCACGGGCTTAGTGCCAAGATCGCTCTATTCTATATATATATAAGTACATGTAGATATGTCAAAATTACAATCTTATTTTTTTTAGATTTCTTTAGCCAAACTTACAATTAACTTTGTTTTAAAAAAAATACTTCACATGTTTTAACAAGTAGTATTAGATAGTTAACATGTAAATGGCTGTGCTATTATTAAACCGCCGTCTTAAATGATAAAATGTCATAAACACAGTGACAAATGCAAGGTCATCTAAGTTTGAATGGTTTTATTGTAGCCGGTTGTTGTATTTATCCGGATGGGGAAAGAAAAGATGTCTTCTAACCAGACGGAACTTGTGTATTCAGGTATGATCTGGTCCTTCAAATTCGGAACGCACTGAATTTTCTAAAATCGACTGCATCAAAAACGTACGATTTCTCCACACTTTATATACAGAAATTCCTCAACGATAAATTAAAATCTAGGTGTTTTCGGATCTATAGATAATTGCTTTATTAAACAAAAATGGCACCCGAAAATTTACGAATATTTCTAGTCGTTGGGAACAAGACGCATATTTTGTTAGAAAACGCCCTGATTGCTACACAATTTACTCTGAAGTAGATAATTAAGAACATGCTTGGGTTTCTTATAGATAATATTTTACAAATGATGTTGTCTTTGCGAGACCAGTCTTTCCAACAACCGTTGTATCCTATGGGCAGAAATTTGTGCCCCTTATTGGCAGACTTATTTTTATATTCATATGAAGCAGGAATTTTGTACAAAACTGTTTACGGAGATAAAAATATAAAATGGCGAAGTAAACAAAGTATCAATTGTAAGTGTCCTTCAACTTTAACTATAGGTAATCATAGATGATGTGCTATCAATTAACAATATTAGTTTTCAGCAATTATGTGCTCATTTGAATATACCCGACGAACTCATATAAAGGACACCACAGGAATCTGACATAAACTGCTTCATATTGGATATTTTTATTTAACATTGACTCTAATGGCAAGCTGACAACTACATTATATGATAAGCGTGATGACTTCAATTTTTGCAATCGTCAACTTTCCCTTTCTATGTAGTAATATACCACTATCACCTGCTTAATGATGTGTATTCTTCAAGGGTTGATTCGATATGCAAAAGTATGCTATGCGTATGAGGATTTTTTAAAGGGCTGACCACGATTTTTGATCAAAAGCTTTTTCATTTTTGATGTTAAATATTGAAGACATAAGTTATTTTAAGTCTACATAAAATTTGGAACCTTTTGAATGCAAGGATTAGAGAGATAATTTAGTCGTAACTCTTGTTATGTAAACAAAGGACTCGAGATCTTTTTTCACTGGATTACAACGCTACTTTTGGGGTGGCGGTTATGCGCAATATTGCATGGCGGTTCCCGCAGCAGGAAGAATACCAAAATAAAGTAAACATGAAAAATTTTCACATGTATTTACGTTTTAGTCCAGGAAATTATAATTTGCAGAGTCATTACCCGTCTCCGCACAAGGATCGCCACCCCACATGTAACGTTGTAACCAGTTTTTATATTTACAACAAGATATGAATTGCTAATATTCGTAATTGATGCATTTTAATGCTGCACAGTCACAAATATGACATTATATGTATATATCAGACAAAAATTTTGATCACAAAAAAGTGGAAAAACAAAATTTTGGAGAAAATCATGGGTCAGTCCCTATAAAACGAGGCAAGCTACTAACAAGAAAGTTGATGTTGCAGGGTTGTAACGAATCTTGTTTAAAGTCATCTTTCGCAAATTTTACGGTCGCTATAAGACTTGTTTGCGATTTCAAAAGGATCACTAAGTCATATATTGACTGATTTGTTTCATACCCTTTGTTAGACTGTCATTTCCCTACTAGATTTGACTACGGTTAGTCCCGTTTACTTTATTTTCGACTACGGGCTCACAGCGGATGTGACCGGTCAGCAGAGGATGCTTACTCCTCCAATGGCACCTATCCTGTCTTAGCTTTTGTCGGAGGTCCGTGTTGCCCTACATCGATTTGTATATGTTTTTGTGGGATTATGATTACATTTAAACGATGTTGTATGTTGACATTCTATATATGTCTTATATCCATTATTATTTAAGGTTATACGCAACGTTCGTTGTCTGTATATATTTATAGATCTATTCTTAATATAAAATCATAGAACCCTTAGATATTTTTGAGTAAAAAAATCAGACCATATTTTCCTGTGTTTTGGAAAAGATAACAGTTGATGAAAAATGTATTTTGCACAATTATTCATACTTGAATTCTGAGTTACCTCTCTTTGGAGAAAGGAAAATTATTAATGCAATGCACCTGTGCATATACATACCGCAAAAGCACTGTCAGTAGTTGTATGATTAATTTTCATCATAATCAAATTAATTCTGAAGGGATTCAATGATGTTTGTTTTTTCTGTAAACTCTTATTTTTATCATTGGAAGTCTTCAAATTAGGGAGATAGAAATTTTTTTTTGTGAAATGTACATTGCGTATGCCCTTAAACCCAAAGACAAATATTACCATAATGTACTTTTAATGCACTCAAACGTAAAAAAAGATATTAATTACAATATCATGCTGCCATCAAATATTGATGACAAATAAAAATGGCGAAGTAACAAA
>CAJDSM010023457.1:342-12438 GCA_903981925.1 Ostrea lurida
CTGGAGAGTGCAAGAACACTTGTGTAATTGTACAATGTATATAAATTGTCTTGACTGATTCATTTTGAACACAGGCAATATTGATTGTTACATGTATATTGAGTAGGTTCTGATGAACTATGATTAAAAAGTAAACGGTATTGATGTAGGGTACCCTAGAAAGGGTACTATTGAATTCAAACTACATTAATTTAACTTTGGTTTTTGAAGATTAATAATAGTGGTTGTGTTTGAAAATCGGAGGATCTATGATAGGTTCATAATCAAGATTACATTGAGAATTCAATCTATTATTTCAGCCAAATAAATTGCTGATGTTACTTAGTTTAGAAGTTCATGTAATAAAAACAAACAAGCCCAATCATTTTAATTTTCTTTACGTTGAAATCAGAAACTGGGTTCGGATACCTTTAGTTCGTGTTACTACTTCTCTGCTCGGTACTGATCCATTTTAATTTTTTTAAAAACGTCGCTGTATCAACCAGAAAAGTGTTTGGTGGTTTTAAAATTACGGGTAGTATGTATAGACCCACTACCCCCGGTACTTATTTCAAAAAACGATGCTAAAAACTTCACGTACATGTATGTAACTTGATGTTTATAGGCCTACCTTTCATTTCAGTGCTCCAGTCACATCTGCTGTCAGGTCGCGTAAATGGCGACCTAGAAATATTTCTGGTCGCCATTTTAAAATTTTTAGTCGTCATTTACAACATTTCTACTCGCCAATATAAGATTTTGTAAGATAACTACGACTTTACAAAATTTTCAGTAAAAAGAAACTCAGTATCTGTAAATATGTTTACATTATTTTATAATTGGAAAGAAATGACTGTAAATCCCGCTGGATTAGGCCATCCATCCCAGTCACAACTCAGTTCTAGTCCTGAGGCTATAAATAAGCTTTCCCCGATTAATAATTCCGGAAAGCAGACCTCATTTTTAATATCGTAAGTGTACGAGTTAGAATTAATCTTTAGTACATTTGCTTGTCGTAAGGGGCGACTAAAGGGGGGTACTCAGAGCTGTTAGCTCTGAGCAAAGGCCTAAATTTACATCTCTTCACCGGTAATGGTCGATGTTTCCATAAACAGCCTATCAATAAATACTGTTGTTCCGCCATTCTTGATTTAAAATATTTATTCAAACTTTCCATTCGATTATATTTTAATGGAAGTCCAGCCCCGGATTTTTCTCCCACTCGCGAAAAATGCGACTTGATTTTAATCTCTAGTCGCAAATCAATTTTCTAGTCGCATATGCGACCGTTTTACTCGCAACTTGGAGCACTGTATTTGCATACTCGTAGTTTCTACATAGTTTTACAATATTTTATTCCATATATATTAGTGCTGTTTTGTAAGGTGGTCCTCTGTTTTTAGCTCACCTGAAACCGGAAGGTTCAAGTGAGCTATTTCTGATCGGCCTGTTGTCCGTCGTCTGTCTGTCTGTCCGGTCTGTCCGTAAACTTTTCCATTTTCGACTTCTTCTCCAGAACCACTGACGAAATTCAACCAAACTTGGTACAATTCATCCTTGGTGAAGGGGATTCAAGTTTGTTCAAATGAAGGACCAGGCCCCCCATCAAAGGGGAGATAATCACGAAAATGCAAAAATAGGTTGTGTGTCATAAAAATCTTTCTTCTCAAGAACCACTGGGCCAGGAAAGCTGAAATTTATATGGAAGCTTCCTGATATAGAGGAGATTCAAGTTTGTTCAAATCATGACCCCCGGGGGTACGATGGGGGCCACAAATAGGGATCAAAGTTTTTCATATGATTATATGGGAAAAATCTTTAAAAATCTCTTCTCAAGAACCACTGGCCAGGAAAGCTGAAATTTATATGGAAGCTTCTGATATTAGAGGAGATTCAAGTTTGTTTCAAATCATGACCCCCGGGGGTACGATGAGGCCCCATAGGGGATCAAAGTTTTACATATGATTATATAGGGAAATCTTTAAAAATCTTCTTCTCAAGGACCACTGGGCCAGGAAAGCTGAAATTTATATGGAAGCTTCTCTGATATAGAGGAGATTCAAGTTTGTTCAAATCATGACCCCCGGGGTACGATGGGGCACCCATAGGGGATCAAAGTTTTACATATGATTATATAGGGAAATCTTTAAAAATCTTCTTCTCAAGAACCATGCACGTGGCCAGGAAAGCTGAATTTATATGGAAGTTTCCTGATATAGAGGAGATTCAAGTTTGTTCAAATCATGACCCCCGGGGGTATGATGGGGCCACAATAGGGGATCAAAGTTTTTCATATGATATATAGGGAAAATCTTTAAAAAATCTTCTTCTCAAGAACCACTGGGCCAGGAAAGCCGAATTTATATGAAATCTTCCTGATATAGTGGAGATTCAAGTTTGTTCAAATCATCGACCCTCGGGTTGATGAGGCCCCAATAGGGGATCAAAGTTTTACATGCAGATATATAGAGAAATTCTTAAAAAATCTTTTCATTGAACCAGAAGAGTGGATGTCCTGATATGGAGTAGATTTAAGTTGGTTCAGATAATGCCTCCACCCGGCATAGTTAGATTTAGTCCACAGTGGTACATTCTAAATCCCAAACTACTGCTCTTTTAGTGAAGCAGCTGTGCTCAGGTGAGCGATGTGGCCCTTGGGCCTCTTGTTCCGTAATACTTTCACACAACAACGCTTTGCACCTGAATACGGAGAGATAATCTTCATCGTCAGCCATTGTGCACTATTCAAAGTTAGAGTTATCGCCCGTTCCGGAAATTAAAAACACAAAGTTAGAGTTATCGCCCGTTCCGGAAATTAAAAACACGATAGGTGAAAAACGGCAATCTAGCACAATAAATGGTCACCAACAATCGTATCAGATTTCAGTTTGACTAAAGTCATACCTTATCATATCGTAATTTAGCAACGATTTTTCAATGGTAGGCAACTGCATCGCTGAATCACTAGACATTCAGATGTCAATATGGGCACCGGTCAAATCGAAGTAGCTCCGATATGAAAGATTGCACCGAGTCAGGCATGATCATGCCGAGTGCAGACGATTTATTTGGACCTGATATTAACACGGAACACAATTCATTAATTTGGGTACATGTAGGAAGTTATATACCTTTACTGGTCCTTGATTCGGAAGTCACAAAGATTCAAAATGAATGCGGATTTATTTTTTTCCCAGATACGTAAGCGCATTACCAACTTTTTATTTGATTGAAAATTCGATAAAATCGGCAATGCGGCAACCTCAAAACAGAATGCGCGCGGGCCTGAGAACCGTATCCGTAATTTCAATTTTATTTGGCCTAAATAGCAGCAATTGTTGACCAGGCTAATGTTTGTTGCATACAACACTTTTTGTGACTTATGAGATTTATTTTTTGCAATATAGCTAGAGGATGCTCATTTTATGCCCACAGATTTATTGAAGATTCTGGGGCATGTAGTTTCTTGCCTCTCTCAGTCTGTCCTGTGGCAAAAACTTTTAATCTTTTACCACATTCAGGAGGTATAGTTTTCAGATGTGGTATGTGTATTCCAAAATGTTTGACTTGATGAGCTTTACTTTGACCTGAGTATTCTTTGCATTGACCCGGTCTTGTTCTAGAGATAAAAGATATTGCTGGACAGCTCTTGTTTGTGTACTCAGCATGCGAGTCTGGATAAATAGTTTTTGGCCTGTCCATCTGTTTGTTTTCTGTTAGTTTGTCTGCAAAACTTTAACATTGGTCATGACATTTGATTGGTATTACCGTAAGCAATATAGGGTTTAGTATTTTTTATGAGCCCTTTCCATGTGTAGCAAAATTTTTGACCTCCTGACCATGACCTTGGGCGTGGTCCAAGGGCATCTGTGCTACATGATAAAGGTGGGAAAATTACAATATATTCTAATGTAAACAGAGAGCTGCATGCAACAAAAATTTCATGCAGACTTATGCAATTAATTATGTTGTTTTAATGAGCCTTTAAATATGTATATTACTAATTTTTTGTACCTCCTTTACTCAGGAGTTTGCTCACTTCCAAGTCATTGACAATCTTTTATTGTATTGACGCATGTAGAATTCTACAACTCTATCGTAAAATGCAAAATAATTTATTTTCTGGAATTAAAAAATTATATCCCAATCTAATTAAAATTGGATCTTCCATCCACTCCTTGTTTTTGATATGTCGCATGTATCAAAAACCGGGGAGCGTATGGAATTTATGCCCAAACATACATACATGGTCTGCATATATGACACTTCAAGTAGATAGTGGATATGTTAGCTAGGAGACGTGGATTTGCTTTACTCTCCAACTGCACAGACCATGTGTTGTCCACTCAATATCTTTTGACTCTTTTACTTGATAACAACCAAACTTGGTACAGGGTTTGCCCTTAGAGAGTAGATGATCCCTATTGATTTTCAGGTCACAAGGTCAAGGTCAAACCACTGGTCTTTACCCCCTGTGTTGTTTGCCCAATGTCTTTTGACCCCTCTGCTTGATAACAACCAAACTTGGTACAAGAGTACATGATCCCAAAATTGCTATTCAGGTCACTAGGTTGAAGTCAAAGTACTGGTCTTAACCCCATGCATTGATGTTGTCCGCTCAATATCTTTTGACCTCTTTGCTTGAAAACAACCAAACTTAGTACAGGGATTAATTGCCCTTAAAGAGTAGATGATGCCTATCGATTTTCAGGTCACATGGCCAAAGGTCAAGGTCAAACTCTTGGTTTAATCCCATGCATTGTCTGCTCAATATTTGTTGACCCCTTTGCATATCAACCAAACTTGGTACATGTACTTGGGTTTTCCTTAGAGTGTATAGTCCGATGATTCCTATTGATTTCAGGTCACACGGCCAAAGGTCAGACTGTTTGGCCAACATCAAACCGCTAAAGATTTGCCGTATCGGTTATCTATTTTTTTGTTTTTGTTAAAACTCTTTGCTAGATTGACATCTAATCACAATGAAATGGTCTTTTACCATTGACAGTAATTAGATAGTACAAAGTACCAATTTCATAATACCTTGAACTGGAATAGCTTTTGTGGATTTTGCACCATAATGGGGGGCCATGTCTGTTTCTGAAACATTTCTTGTTTATATTTTAATTTTTTGTGACCTGATTCACTTAATTACACCTTCATGATTCTTAGAATTATACTGGAACTTCCAGTATCTGAGAATGATGTATCAAATAAATTAATAGATTGTGCAACAGTTTGATAGAAGAAGATTTGGGATAAACAGGGAAAAGGAGGAAATATTTGTCATTATAATGATTTGTACGAGTTTATCGTCAGAGAAAGGAAATGAATAACAAAGAGAATTCTTGTTTGTGAGTTTATAAGAACGGAAATGTTGGTACTTACTCAATGAATGAAAACTAACAAAAAACCGGTCTGTTGAATAGGACAGGGGAACTGAAGTGGCTGTATTCAAATTCCACCATGTACTCATATGTAAATGTTATACTGTATAATACAGTATATGATCCCTGATAGAACTAACTGATAATTTTAGTGTATTTCTGAAGTTCAATATAAATGAAGTGGATCAGTTTGATATACATCCATATTAGAAAATCAATTTTTGATGGTGATCATAATCTGATAAACCAAATTGCAAAACTGACCCTAAGTTAAGTACTAGCTGTAACAGTGGTTAACATACCAGGGGGGCGGGGGGGTGTTCAGTATGTGGGGGGAAAGTATGCTGTAACTGAATAGGGCCAAAAATAAAAATAGTTGTGTTTCTGCTAACATTCCAGAAAAAAATAGGTAGGTAGGAAATAAATTTTATTTTATTTCTAAGTTTTATTTCCATTGTAGGTAAACACATTACATTATTAAACTCCAACAATAAAGTCATCTTACTTACTGATTCATTATGATTTATTATCATTAACTATGGGATTTCTATTGAATTTTATACTTTGAGTAACTAACAATATCAAAGTTGTTCACATGATTGACACAGTATAACTAAAACGGAAATCATGGACTAGGAGCATATTTTATCCAGAAAAAAATATGCTTTCATCTCAAAAATTCACATAAAATCTTTAGGGTCGGGGCAATAATTTAGGGTCGGTCGGGTTAGCGGAAACTCAACACATTTTATTTTAGGCCTAGATTATATCATAATTATTTATAGCTCATAGTATGGGGGGTGGAGGGTTGACCACGGAATCGGTGTGAATTTCCCCATCACGTAAATAACTGGTTTTACAGCTCAGTCAATTATTTTTTAGTTTGTAAACGTATTAATTCTTAAATTGAAATGAAAATAATTAAGTTACAACTCTATGGCAATTCAGTTAAATTGAGCTGTGCATATTTGTAAATTATTATATATTGAGCTAATGTAATATAATTTGAAATACTGCAGTGCTTTTGTTTGGTTTAAACTGTATTTATTGACTTTGAAACAAGTATGACAAACAACATACATCATTATAATAGGATTCAGAAACAAGTTCGAAGACTTATGTAAATCTGTCCTCTATGTAACATATAATAATAATAGTAAATCTTCTTTAAGCTATGGGATTTTGAGTACAATATATACAAATACAAAAATGCTGAAACATATACAATTAAGGGTGATGATGATGTGTGATAGGTCGTATGAAATTATTTCCGCTATACAGAAAAATAGCATTACAATACATAACACTCAGGAATTGAATCTCTTACTTTGCTTGATATATAGTTATTGTACCGATTGAAATATAGATTTGTTTGAAGATCACTGGATAGGTTTGGGTCTCCAAAGAGCAGTCACAAGGTTAGTGTTGACATTGTTTGCTAGATTTGAAAGATATTTTCGCCTAAGTTGATTGTACAGAGGACATTCTAGGAAATAGTGTTTGGTGTCTTCTATCTTACCACATACACATAAAGGAGTATCTACAATGTTTTTAGAAAATAAATGGTATTTGAGTGAACTGCAATTCATACGTAGACGGGTATGTAAAATTTGAACTTGCCGTGAGCCTGTGAGGAAGTATTGGTGGAGGGGGTTTGATGTTTTTATTCAAATGATGTTTAAGGTGTACGTGATATTGAAGGGTT
Source organism: Ostrea lurida (assembly GCA_903981925.1). NCBI lineage: Eukaryota > Metazoa > Mollusca > Bivalvia > Ostreida > Ostreidae > Ostrea > Ostrea lurida. The sequence continues at coordinate 7,414 of CAJDSM010023457.1, forward strand.
CTTTTTTACATCATCAGGGAGACTGTTCCAAAGAGAAATTGTTGATGCTTTTGTGCTTTTCTGCAACCATATTAAAGCTGAAGTTGGAGAACAATCGATAAATGAAACTCCCACTGGAATGTAATTGTTTTTACATAATTAAAGTATGCAATGAAAAGTTATCCTCAGTAAAGAAGTGGTCTCAAGACACGTACATGTATGGCGATTATGAATTCATCAATTCTGACAACAAGCAATATGGAGTACTATAGATATAACATAAATTAAGATTACCGTATTTGTCAGTTTTAATTAAAAAAAAAAAAATTAAAATGTAAAGAAAAAGAGAAAATGTTGAGGGAATTGTTCTTATTTGACAAAATAAGCAATATTTCAAAATAAGGTACTTTATATCGGAGTTCAATATCAATTAGTAATCTTCATGTGGAATTTAATTGACAGCATTTATTTACATGTATTTGAGCACCCAATTGAATTAAATGGTTTTTTTTTTAATTTAATAGATCTAACAAATATTATGTTAGACAGTTACAGACTAGACCGTAATAAAATGATTTAAGAGTGTGGCAGCTGCGTATGATCAATTAATTTATTTAATTATCATGCAATATATACATGTGCAATTTTTCCTGTTCACGGTAATTGTGTCATACATCATTTGCATTTCAAAATTTGTTTTATTAAAAAAGAATCAATTTAATTAAAATTAGATCTTCCATCTGCTCCCCGGTTTTGATACTTCCACGTGACGATCGAAACAGGGAAAATCTAATTTTAATTACTCTAAGATTGAATTTCTAAAATGTATGTGCCACAATTTTTGCACATGCATACATGTATATAACATCTATATAGCTTTTGAATCCCACTGGAGCAATGATTTTTTCCTTGCTAATTTCACATTAAATTTTGATATCATTATCTTGTGTAGATGATATGAGCTCAATTATTTTGAAAGTTTTCCTCATTATAATCCTTATAATGCATTTTCATCGTATACATGGCATGACTTCATTATTCCTTTGGTTCTTAATCCAGAACATGCAAATAACAATTTTTATATTTACCAGATTGAACATGTGTTAATTAATACATTACATTTTAAACGGTCCAAATTAGCTGAATATAGTAACTGCATATATATATTGTATTCATTCAGTAATTAGATTAATGCTAATGAGTGGATATATGCCTAAAATGCTCAGTGGCGAAACTTTCATGCAATATTGCAGCATTTAAATCCTGCATGGATATTTAAAACAGAATTTAACAAGTAAATATTTATTCGTTGGATTCTTGATCAAAGATAAATGGTAGCTAGAGCATGTTGACTTCGCACTGCATGCAGTCAAACTTTCTTAAATTAACAATTTAACCTTCACTGCAAAATCATATATATCAACAGCACGTGACAGAATTTCTTTAACAAAACATAAGAAGTTGTGCATTCAGTGCAGGAACGCTGTTTACTGTCAGATATGTAAGTGTTTACTGTGAGTGTTCTGCAGTCGGTGAAGTACTGTACAGCTAGTATGTATATGGTATATTGTAAGTCGTCACTATACACGTGTGAGTTGTCAGTCTGGGATGTTGAGGAGGATAAGTATGTTCGAAGCAGGAAGAAATTGTGCTTTCCGGTTGGTGAACTGGGGGCTTTATTTGAGGTGTGTAATGAACTTATCATAATGTGAGTGGGCTGTATTGGCCAGATGGATGATTGACTTTCTCAGTAAGGTATAGTATATATAGTCCTGATGTCAGCTAGCTAGTGTTGCATAGTAACAGTTGTTATTTTGGGGCCAATTTTCCAGCTGTTGTTTGGCAGTAAAATTATAGATATAAGGCCACTATTAAAAAAATGTTTGTTTGGCGTTTGCCGACCCTACCCTTTTGGAGATGGGTCGGTAGGTAGGCATTTTTTTTTTTTAAATCGCTATACCAGTATTGTTATATTAAATTTTGTGGTATGTGTGCTAAGTACATGTACAGTGTATGTCACGTATGCTTTCTTAACTCTTATTTTGCTTAATGTTACATTTGATATAATAAATATATTCAAACTTTGTGTTTATTTGCACTTTTAATTTCACATGTATAGTCTCCTTATTGCATGCTCCCTTTAGTTCTTAACCATCCTATGCTAATGGCTTGTATTTATGTACCGTAATTTACCAAATATTATACACAGTTGTGTTCAATACGCACCCTGGGGTTTGGCGTGTACACAGCTAAAATATTGACTCGGCGGTACTATTAACTACCAGTAATTTTCAATGAATATTTTCGCAGACATAATAAATTTTAAACAAAGTACTAGGATAGATAACAGTCGTCTGACTTTCTACACCACGGTATTATCCAGGTAATCATGTTAATTTCAGTAAAGCATGCACGGGATTTCGTAGCAAGAACAATATTTCTTTCGTTGAAACTTAATAGGGGGGATCAAAATATGAAACTAGCGTGTATTCAACATGCTGCTTAATTAGCGAGAGTCGTAATTAAGATACTTTTGAGAAATGACAATTCATGAATGATGATGAGTATGAAGTATCCGTCTGTAGTTTTAAACTAGTTTACGGCAATAGACATTGAAGTGGAAATCAAAGACCGTGTGTTACATGTATTTCAAGTTCTGCTTATATATACTGCATGATTTTTTTTCTCTCTCGCAATCTTCTAAAAGTATTTACATATGTACCTAGATGCCAGATATGTGACAAAATCAAATGGCAAGCGCAGTGTACACGACATCGGCTTCGTAAAACGAAAATGTGCTGGTCGCCAGCTCATTATTCCTTTTGCCCAAGGAAAGTTATTTGAAAGTTTCTCAAAACATATTCTTAAACTACTATAGGGGCAAATTATTTTCCACCCTAGCTTTGTTATATTAGCACGTGAAAAGGCAATTGTGCACATGCGTAAGCCGTTAATACCTGAAGCGTGGTACACACGGTGTTGAATATTCAGATCTAAAACATTATCATCAGCTTTTTCAAGATAATTTTTGAATTATTTACACATTGTAAGTATCACATTTTTAGTAATTTTGTAATTTCTTGACATAAATTTTTCACTTGCCAATAGGTGAATAACGTGAAAAAGACTACAGCATTTATAAAGACCGAGACAGTAAAACAATTTAACTGTATTCATTGTCGATTTTTACCTGGAAAAGAACTGGTCATAACCTATTGTGCTATATATTATGTATCCCTTTATTATGTCAAAATATTCTTGAAAAATGTACTTACACTCTACAAAGTTAACGGTATTCTAAACTTTCAATGTCTGTATGCACGTGCTATTGTCTTTATGTATACACATAAATACTACGACGTACGGCAACATGAGTGAATTTCATCTCGAAGTTGTTTTTTTTTTTTTTTTTTCAAATAAACGCTTCTATATATACTAGGATATGAAAAACATTATTAAGTTATACCAATGACCATTTCACACTGAACTCCGAGCCGACGAGAAGCTGTACTTTAACTTGTAAGAAAATAAAGTTGTTGCTTTTTTTAAAGATACCGATCTTCACTGAAACTACTACGGATCAGAATCCCCGGCCACGATGTCCGATACGAGAATTTAAATACTAGTAGATATGAAATTTGAAAAAAAAAAAAAAAAAAAAGGAGACAAATTGGATGAAAAAAACCTTTGAGTCGGCACTATTTCTGTGGGTCGGTCGCAAACGCCAAACAAACAATTTTTTTATTATGGCCTAAACATGTGCATCAAGGATGTATATATACATTGTATATATATTCGCAACAATTGGACCTAATTTGCATAGATTATGCTGTTTCCATTTCAATCATGTTGCCATGTACAGAGTTATATATTGTGAAAAGTATGGATGATAACGTTTGAAACAAAACATTGCATAATTGTGATGTATAGATGTGACCTAAAGCAATAAACTAAAGGATTTATATTAATAATGTCATCAAATACAAGAAGTTGATTGTATTAAAGTATCTACATGCACACACTATATACTGGAATGATATGTTAGGAGTTTAATGGATCAAATTTCCTGAATGAGCAAGCACAACTTGGTCAAAGCAACTGCAACTTGGTTGGACAATATGCACTCCATGGGCCTTATGCACTTATGTCGTGGGGACTTAAATGTAAATTATTAATGAAATAAATTTCAGTTTTGAAGATACAATTGTCAGGGCCTGGACTCATTGTAAGCAAGAGAGGTGCAGACACAGCATTCATCCATTCATCAGAGAATCATCAAACCTGTCTCAAATGTTGCCCATGGAGCGGATGAATCCTATTGATTTTCAGGGTCAAAGGTCAAGGTCACTATTGACTATTGCCTAAAATTCTAGTGAACAAGTTAGAAGACACAGCATTTATTAAAGAATCACCAAACCTTTCACAAATGTAGCCCATGGAGAGGGGATGAACCGTATTGACTTTAAAGATCAAGGTCACTATTAGCTCACTAGTTTATAAATCTTTTTTTTTTTTTTTTTCATACATTTATTAGTAGAAGACAAAACTGACCAACAAGAATAGAACACACAACATAAATACATAACCCACAGAATCCTTTTGCACTCACGCATTCATACGTTATGCATTGTTGGTATTTTTATCTTATAGACATTTCACAATTATAATTTTTTCAATGACATGTAGTGAATTTATGTTTTAGCCAATAACTACATATGCATACACTCACTCAAACACACAACAAATAAGTCACAAAGGGTTGAAAGTAACATTGAACATGTAAACTCCACATACACAGTCAGTGAAAATAGAGAAAGATAAACGTTTCCCAGTTGGACTTAGCCTACACAAATCCGTCGACCGCATCCTATAAACCGTTAAACACAAAAAAGTTCTCACCGGGCCGAGTAGCCAAATCTAACCGGAAGTCCCATAACCTAAAGTTTTTTTAAGCTCCGTATAGAAACGGAAAGTGTTTTTCTGGGAAAAGTAACAAAAAACGGAAAAAATAATTTTCCAGAAAAGTTTTTCAGTTACAGTTTTTGC
>CAJDSM010023460.1:3270-15319 GCA_903981925.1 Ostrea lurida
ATGATTCTGCGCACACGTACTCTGAAGTTGGCATTAAAGAAATGCTAGAGTTCGTCATTGACAATATCTTTGTAGTGTTTGAGGATCAGGTCTTCAAAAAGACCATTGGAATTTCCATGGGCACAAACTATGCTCCTTTTCCAGCTGACCAGTTTTTGTCATATTTTACCTGGAAGAATTCATTAAAAATCTTCTATATGAGAAAACAACTTAACTCAATGACAAATGGGACGATTACAGTTTCTCCTTTGTCAACTTCCCATATTTATGTAACAACATACCACCCTCACCTCAATCTGGTGTATATGTCTCTCAACTCATTCTATACACAAGAGCTTATTATGCGTATGATCAGTGTTTTGAACGAACGAAGCTCTTACAAACAATTGATTGTGTCCAGGGGTTATCCTAACCCATAAGTCACGTTAAAGGCTGGCTTTAAGGTTGATCCATCCTCATGTGATGTCATGCTAGGTTTTTGCAAAACTCTTTATTACATTAAACTTTGAGCATGATAGAAATGTATATATCTTTCAAAGGAATTTTATTTGCTGGATATGATAACAAAAATCTGGCCAACTACTGATAGTTATAAAGTTTATATTTTCCATAGATTTCTAACATCGTCTTGGCGGATAACTTCATTTAATGTATTGTATGAAAGTTCGTTACAAAGTGTTTTCTCTAAATGGTTTAACTAAGAGCTCTGCAGCTTAATAAAACCCCCAATATTTATATCAAAAGTTGACTGTTTTTGTCATGGCCACAAATATAAAGTTCAAGGTTTTTGAGAAAACGGTGCATCTTTTGATATTACTTGTTTCGAAAGATGTTTATGGCATTCCTATAGTGCAACGACTTGCTTATTCTCAGAACATAAGCCTTATTAGAGCTATAAAATCAAATGAACATACCTCTGGTTTCTCCTAATGCTAAATCCCCTTAGGGAATATTTTTATGTTAGGTTTCAATCCGACGTGGCGAAATAGTGGGATTATAGTAACGATGTTTCACGGTGTATATGCTACAGGCGCTGTCTGTCCTCTTCATTGAGTAAACAGCGATAACTGAATGTTAGGAGACACAGATTAAATTCTGAAAGCGTGTTACATCATTTTACGTGTTGTGAATATAAAATCTAGCTGAAAACGTGCCCATATCCCTTTAAAAATAATAATGTTCCTTTCATATCTTGTCTTCTAAATTTTTGAGAGAGGTATGCCTATATCTATCCATAGTGATTTCAATTTTATTACCAGATTTATCTTCTTATCTAGTAATTTAAAAAAATATATTACATTTTCATACTTTTTATGTTAAATTTCCTTGGTATATTTTGAAAGACCATAGAAATACCAATCTTTTCAGCGGGAGCTTCCATTGAAAATCGTATCTTGATTACTCTATAAAAAGGCGAAGATAACGAATAGTAATAAATCTCATATATAAGTCATATATTGAATACAACTTTAAAGTTGGCCAAACACGGGCCCCTGGATATACCAGAGGTGGAATCAGGTGCCTAGGAGGAATAAGCATCCCCTGTCGACCGGTCACATCAGCCGTAAACCCCTTCCTTTGATCAGGTAAACTGAGCAACCCGTAGTCAAATTAGAATATAACGAATGACCTCATAATTCGTATACTGTAAAAGTGGTTATTTACGCGTTGGGAAAATTTACGCTAATTACGCGGTCACATAATAAGCGCGTAAATTTCCCCCACGTGTATAATTATGAAACATCTGATATAATATATGTCAAATTCAGTTACCGCGTATTTTTCCCCCACGCGTAATGTTGAACATGGAGAAACGCGAACTTAACCCCCAGCGTAAATAACCACTTTTACAGTAAGACACGTCAAACACCATTTGATTCTGGTGTGTCCAGGAGTCCGTGTTTGTCCAACTATTGTTTTGCATTCTGTTTGGGACTTACTAGATTGATCACTGTTCGTTATTTTTGCCTTTAATTCAATTGCAGGTTGTGTTAGGAAATCAAGTCGAATAACAACCATATAATTACAAAATTACGACTTGTTTAATACAATATCTAAGTACGAACCAGATGTGGGAGAATGACATTCGTGGGTTTTTTTTTATGTTAAGTTAAAAGCAATAGCTAGAGATTATTTTTTCTTCTATCGAAGCTTTTGAATAAATCCTGACCTGTAAGAATATAAAAATAGGCCAGGAAACAATGGTGCATAATTTGTGCCCATGGGGATTCCAACAGACTGTCGGAAGACCCGATCAACAAAGATGGCGAAGATATTGTCAATGAGGAATAAATATGAATATTTTCTTTATTCTATTTTGGTTGAGACGCTACGGCTGTCAAGAATGTCAAAAGGTATAGTCTTTAATTCATTTTGAGTAACGGACGCGTTTGAAAAGTCTTACGTTAAAATGTTGTTGATTTAAGAAATGTTTTGTGATTTTAAATTTAATAAAAAAAATTAGATTGTTTTTAGAATCCACATTTATTTAAATCACTACTGGCATATGTTATTACACAGTACGTCTGAACTTTCTCCTTTACAGCTGTCAGTATTTCCTGAGGACAAAATATAGGTGCTCGGTACACCATTTACTTAATCCAGTAATGTATCTCTTTGTGAAGGTGTGGAATCAGTAAAGGTACGGTAACTCATATTTATCCGTTCAATTGACAAGGATATTGAATGTGATTAAAGCTGAGGCATGATTTTGAAGAATTTCATTTATTGAAAGAGCAGTTGAGATGTACGCACATGTACGATTAACATTTGGAATTAATGTCAAGTTTGTTTAATATACATATGTAATAAAGTGTCTCATCAACATAGACAGTGTTGTTACAAACTTTGTCAGTTGGAACCAAAACATATTTCTCATGTAGCCCTTGAAAAGGCGAAGATAAAGACCAGTGATCAATCTCATGGAAAGACAAAGATATCGAAGAGTGATCAATCTCGTAAGTCCCAAATAGAATACAAAAACAAAACTTGGTCAAACACGGACCTTTGGCACATCAGAGGTGGGATCGAGTGCCTAGGAGGAGTAATCATTCCCCGTTGACCAGTAACACCGCCGTGAGCCAATTGTTTTGATAAGATAAACGGAGCCATCCGTTGTCAAATCAGTGAATGAAAATATGCTGTCTGGTGTGTTTCACAGCAATTATAAAGCCGCTTTTCATACTGATTTGACTACCGATTGCTCCGTTTACCTGATCAAAGCAATCGGCTAACGGCGGGTGTGACCGGTCAAGGGATGCGTACTCCTCTAGGAACCTGATCCCACCTCTGGTGTGTTCAGGGATCCGTGTTTGCCCTACTCTTGTTTTTGTATTCTATTGGGATTATATGAGATTGATCACTGTTCGTTGTATTTGCCTTTAGAAATGTGACACTAGACACCCAGAAGATTTTCGATCTCGCAAATAATTGGTTTTTCAGATACGGGTGTCTGTTTTCAGTGTGTTTGTAATCAATGTAATTAGTTAGAGTGATAACAGATTGAAGAACGGGTCAAGGATTTGCAAACGAATTAATACAAATGCAATGTACTGCAACGACAGTTCGTCGATTTTCAAGATTTTTTTCTTAATGCAGGTTATTAATCCATACTAGAACTTGGGATTAATTTACAAGAACATTCATATTCAACTAAACTGTGAAGGAGATTGGAAACCCCGGGAGCTATTATTCTGGTCCATTTACACTCCCATGGAGATGGAAATTAATAGCATTTCAAGATAAAATGGTGAAACGGTCACACGAACATAAATGTACACGCAACATGTACCTATACTTTCTGTTCTGTGATTTCATATACATGCACAATTTTTAGTTGCTTTCAAACAAATAGTTCATTTTGAATTTCTTTCCTCGTGAAGATTTTAATTTTTTTGTCTTTACATCGGAAATATATGCACTATTATAACGTACTAGTATACAACAATCATGAATAGGTCAATAGCAATAAAACAAAATATTTCAGAGCTTGGAAAGCTTAATTTCAAAAATTAATTATGTAATATTAATGGAAATGGGAATGCAACGATGGGTCATCAATTTTAATACTCCTGTAAGAAATACAAAATCAAAAATTGGCCAAACATGGACCCCTGGATATACATGTTAAGGCAAAGATAACGAATTTGGAATGGTGATCAATCTCGTAAGTCCCAAATAGAATACAAAACAAGAGTTGGGCAAACACGGACCCCTTGACACACCAGAGGTGGAGTCTATTATCTAGTATAAGTAAGCATCGCCTCTCGACCAGTTACACTATCCATGACCCCTTTATCTCGATTAGGTAAATGGAGTAATACTAAAATAAACTTTATTATACCGGTTTCCCCTAAATATTATATGACCCATATCGGTGTAGCTGCCATTAGGCACTTAAGGCACGTGCCCATACATAAGTTTTACAAAAACAAAATTTAAAATGTTAAATATCTACAAACCCAACCATGGTACAATGTCCACACTATAGGCCTACTGCTATATGTGAACTTACTCCAACTCCCATTAAGACACTCTGGGGAAAACAGCTCAAGCACTTATCTGCATCTTTTCTCTCTTTCAATCCTCTTAATTTGTCAATATTTCACGTAAATAAAGGTTGTCTGATATAATAATTGTTCATCTTTTCTGAATTATCAAAATACCACCCCCTCCAATAATCAGCTTTAAAAATGGGGGTCACGTTTTAGAATGGCTTTCCACCATAGGAGGCAGGCTTCTCCTATCAAATTTTCATTCTATAGGAGACACAAAATTTAGTGTATTACATTTATTAGACTTTGTTCCCAAGTGATCTCAAAAACACAAAATTTGTTTTCTGTCGGGGGGGGGGGGCCACCAGGGCACTGGCCTGGACCCGTTGGGGGCCTTGAGAGGGCCCCAGACCCCTCGCCTTAATCGGTGCCTATACTTCCTCAAGGCCCCAGCTACGCCACTGCATATCAATTATTAGGTCACGAGGTCAAAGGACTGGACATACATGTAAGATTATCTAAATACTGGTTTTCCCCAAGAAGTAGATAAATCTCGTTGATTTTGATGTCACAAGGTCATAGGTCAAACAGATATACTCGCATTAAGATTTTGATAACCCTCTGTTTGACAGACAACAAACTTGGTACACTTATTCTACCTACGGAGATGTCTGTTTTCGATTTTGAGGTAATTAGGTACATGTAAAAAGTATAACTACTCTGAAGACAGAATGATGTTCTCTGCTCAATATAACCTGTAATTGGGCAAAACATTGTCAGACATGTTTCATTTCAATGTAGGACTGAGGATTTCTCTGTTTATCCGACCGAGACAAAGGACACACAGCGATACTCACTCGTGCTTGGCACCTGATCCCACCTCTTGTATGTCTTAAGTTCTGTATTCTATAAAGGAGTTACAAGATTGATCAATGTTCTTTATCTTCACTTTTTTCACAGAAATGTGACACTGGACAACCAGAAGATTTTTGATCTCACAAAATAATTGCTTTTTCAGGTACAGGTGTCCGTCGAAAGTGTGTATGTCATCACTGTAATTAGTTTTGGTGAAAACAGATTGACGGACGGGTCAGGAGTCTGACAAACGGCTTAAGGGGGTGCTATGCAGCCATCTTGAATGAGAACATGTGAAAACTAAAGAACTAAAATTTATGAAGTACATGCATGGAAGTTTACTTTTTACATTCAAAAATGCACGTTCATGTATACTGAAATGAAATGCATCGATTTTTTTTTCAAAATAAATCATTTTCAAAATACTTTGAAAGAATTTGGTATAGTGAGTATTATTTACATTCGTTTGCAACGTTTGCAACATTTCAAATGAATTGTAAAAATTACAAAAAAATAATCTTTGAAGTATAGCGCATGGCAGTTGAGTTTTCTTTTTGTCCATAAGTGCCTTAAACTGATAAAAGCTTGGGTTATGATGGTACCCTATCGTGGACGAGCGAACATTTCCGAAATTTTTTTACAGAATGTAAACAAACATTGTGATCATTCGTGAAGAGATCAATAGCATAATACGGCCGTTAATTATATGCAGAATAAAAGTACAATCTGTTTAGTACAAACTGAAATAAAATCTATTCATGACAAACCTCCGATCTCTGTGTTTCCTCAAAGTATTTCATGAGTGAGGAGATTCCAACGTTCACATTTCCAGCCATTTATGGTGTGATATTATCACGCCAAATTTTACTTTTATCAAGTTAGTATATTGGGACAACAAGACGCGAATTATTTTCTATCTTTGCACATTTATACAATATTTTGTTTCATTTTATTTTTGATTGTTTTTGATTAAAATAATGTCCTTAACTTATATGCACTATATATTTGAAAGTGAAAGTAGAAATTGGCACGAAAGTTTTGAGTAAAGAGGACGAGTTTCCGGTGCAACAACGGAAAACTTTCAACTGGTAGCAAATGTTTGATTTACGTGAATATTAATGTATTGCACTATATGATTATTAATAAGATAATAGACTTAACACACGTTTTACATGGATCTTTAAAACTGCGATTCTTCTGAGTTCTCTGTTAAGTTCGGACGAAATGCCTGAGTTATGTTCTCTTGTTGGGGAAATTCCCTGTTTATGCGTAGGACCTACAGACAGGATATTCATGCAATTACATAGGTAATGTTTAGATCACAAACCATTGTTTTTTTAACAAATCAAGTATAAACGACATCAACAAAGGGGTGAAATACCAGCATATGTGAAATCAAAGTTATTAGTATGTTTCTAGTTGATTCACCTGCCCTTACCTGCAATATGATATATCTAAAAATAGATATATTTACATCACAGGTATCTAGAGCTAAAAATAGAAAACACCAGAGATGGGAACTACTTTTTCATGCAATGTGTATTTATTTTGGAGCTGTTATGGTAGTGCATTTCAAAACATTATTGCAACATTATGGATGAACTTGTGGTGTTTTGAAGACTCAACAGCAATTCTCAATATATCAAACTATTGTTATTGAATTTTTTGGGAATATTTCATGTTGCAGGAAAGCAGGGTGATGTAGATTAGGGGACTAATATTGCACATGTTACAACTTTAGGAATGTTATTCTTTTCTTTTATACACAACAATTACTATATTTTTACAAGTTTGTACTTCTTGGTAGAATGTTAAAACTTTTCTTCAAAGCATCTTAAGGAGTAAAAATTGAAATTTTGCATGAGTCACTTCATTGTACATGCAAATCCAATATGGCCGTTTAGCAACCCCTTAATACAGTTACAATGTACTGCAACGACATTTCGTCGCTTTTGAAGAAATGCATCTTAATACAGGTTATTACTTAGTAAACCATAGTAGACCTTGGATTAATTTGCAGGCAAATTCATATTCAACTAAAATGTTAAGGAGATTGGAAACCCCGGGAGCTATTATTCTGGTCCATTCACACTCTCATGGAGATGGAAATTAATAGCATTTTAAGATAAAATGGTGAAACGGTCACACGAACATAAAAGTACATGCAACATGTACGTATATACTTTCTGTTTCTGTTTTATGATTTCATATACATGTTTAGTTACCTTCAAACAAATAGTTGATTTTGAATGGATTTTATGTTTTTCACACGCTGATTTCACTACGGATTGTTCCGTTTACCTGATCAAGACAATGGGCTCACGGAGGGTGTGACCGATCAACAGGGGATGCTAACTCCTCCTAAGCACCTGATCCCACCTCTGGTGTGTCCAGGGATCCGTGTTTGTCCAACTCTTGTTTTTGTATTCTATTTAGGGCTTACGAGATTGATCACTTCGTTATCTTTACCTTTACATGTCTTTACATTAGAAGTATATGCACCAATATAACGTACTAGTTTACAACACTCATGAATAATTTAATAGCAGTAAAAAATATTTCAGAGTTTGAAAGCTAAATTTCTAAAATTAATTGTATAATATTGATGGAAAGGTGAATATATCGATAGGTCATTAATCTCAAAACTTCTATAAGAAATACCAAATCACGAGTTGGTCAAACATGAACCCCTGGAAATACATGTACCAGAGGTGGGATCAAGTACCTAATAGAAGTAAGCATCTCCTCTCGACCGTTCACACTATCCATGACCCCTTTATCTCGATTAGGTAAATGGAGTAATCCTCAGTCAAACTTTATTATACTGGTTTCCCCTAAATATTATATGAGCCATATTAATTATTAGGTCATGAGGTCAAAGGACTGAATATAAGATAATCTAAATACTAGTTTTCCCAAAGAAGCAGATAAATCCCGTTGATTTTGAGGTCACAAGGTCAAAGAGATATAGTAACTATTAGTAAGAAATTGTCTGCACAATATTTCGAGAACCTTCTGCTTGACAGGCATCAAACTTAGTACATTTATTGAACCTAAGGAGATGAGACTGCTATCGATTTTGAGGTAACAAAGTAAAAAGTAAAACATCTCTGAAGATAGAAATTCAATGATATTATCTGCTCTTTTCTAGTCTCTTCAGAACTTTTTGCTTGATAATAATATCAAAGATGGTAGATAGAGTAGATGTCCATTATTATGTTTCCCATACAAAGCTTGAGAACATATTGCTTTTACTAAGGTTCTTATTCTCCGGTACTTTTTGTCTGAGACTGCTACAAATGTACAGATGTTTTCAAAGCTCACCCAATTGTATTTATAAGTAAAATGTTTCAAATCATTAACCCCCTTCCCCACAATATAAAATGGCGAAGTAACAAAGTATTAAACGTAATCATAGTCCCAAAAAACACATACAAAATCGAGTGTTGGGCAACACGGACCTTCGACAAAAGCGAAGGCAGGATCAGGTGCCATGGAGGAGTAAGCATCATCTGCTGACCGGTCACACCCGCCGCACTTTAACTGTCTTTACTGGTCGATCTATGGACACTGCATAACGTAAACTCTTTTTAGATGACAGGAAATAAACATCACTTTCTCCGATTGTTTTTACAGCAAACATATTGTTTCAGCACATAAAAAAGATACATTGAAGTTCATTTTATTTGGGTAAAATAATATGCTATACTTCTAAGCTATTTTCCCGCTATGTATGATAACTATAATTGGTAAAATGTTTCAAAACTAGATATCCATTAATATCTTATTGAGAGAGAATACAAAACTTACTCTGAAATGCTTAAAATAAAGACCCCTGGACAAACAAGAGGTGTAATCAGATTCCTAAAAGGAGTAAGTATGCCTTGTTAACCGTGACCCTAAATGCATATCTTGATCGGGTAAACGAAATAATAGGTATTCAAAATCAGGATGTAAGGAACGGCACAAGAATTCGTATGAAACACGTGACAGCGTTCGACCAAATTCAAGGTTCTAAATGCAAGTAATATCTACTATATCATAATTTGCGAAATGAGACTATTGAAACCCCTGTAACAATACGTTACCTGACATTAGCTTCGTGAGGCTCAAATAGGCACGCACCTACACGTGATTTTGAATTGTCTTGATATATTATGACTTGAAATATGCACACAATGAAAAGATTGAAACATTTTTCTTGTGTATAATGCATGTTTGAAAATTGAAAAACTATTTTCTTGAACTTTTCTTCGTTCACTTTTATTATTATTTATTTCATCCAACCTGATTCAATCCAAACTTGTGAGAAAATGCAGCAAATACAAGCTTTCATTACATACTACGCAACACTGCTAACTTCTCATTATGAGTGAATAGTTTCCAATGGGACGTTTAACGTTAAAAAAAAATAAAATTACCAATTGAAATATGCTTGTTCATTTCAGAGATGATTGTAATTAAATGACAATATCAATACAATCTGATATTTGATAACATGCTGTCTCACGTGTTTCATACCAATCGTTAGATCATTCTCTAAACACTGATTTTGACAACAGATTACATTCCTTACTTGATCGAGATATAGAGTTCACGGCGGGTGTGACCGGTCGACATGGAATGCTTCCTCCTCCTAGGCACCTTACACTTTTTGTATGTATAGGGGCCCGTGTTTAATCATCTCATAATCACTATTCTGTATAGGACTTATGAGATTCATCACTGTTATTCTCACCCTTTCATTGATCACTGTTCGCTATCTTCACCTTTTCATGTAATAGCCTCTTGTAATTGAAATATTCTTGCAGGTATAAGTAAATTGAGCATAGAAATTAACGGCAAATTAACAACTTAACTTTATGACAAACGGGACGATTTCAGCTTTTCCATCGTCAACTTCCCATATTTATGTGGAAACATTCCATTATGACTTGCATATAATGTTTGTCTCTCAACTTATTCGATGCCCACGAACATGTTCTGTTTTTAAATCGATACTTACAAACAAGTATATATTGCAGAGTTATCAATAGTCACGTTTAAAGTCAGCATTTGGTTTCCTTAAACATAATATTTTTTCTATATAAATTTAACTGTTAAACCAAATCTTACACTCAAGATATATTGACCGGACAATAGCCTGTCCAATCTTTATCCTCGGACAACAACCCTTTTATTTGACTCTCGAACGGATCTATTGTCCCACCTTACGGATTTGGTCAACAGATCCGTCCTTGGGTAAAAAGAAACAGCTGTTCTTTTTTATTCCAGTCAATAGCTATATAATAACGATCTTGTTTGCCAATACAACAGGCCATTGTGTTCAATGTTGTCTGACGTGTTTCATATCAATTGTTAAGCCGTTCTTAATACACTGATTTTAACTATAGTTTACCCCGTTTACCTGATGAAAACAATGCGATCACAGCGGGTGCAATCGGTCGACAGGGGATGCTTACTCCTTGGTCTCTGGACCTCTGACGTATTCAGGGCTCAGTGTTTGCACAACTCGTTTTGTGTTGTATTTGGAACTTGTATTCTAATCAGGTATCAGGAGAATGATCATTGTTCGTTATATCCACCTTTTAATACTAGGTATCATTGAGGTTGCGTTAACATATAGAAGTAATGTTGTTTGCATTAATTTTTTTAAAGATTTGCACCAAAATGTGTCATTCATATCATAAAGTCTCTACAACTAGTTCGACAAGATTTGCAATGTGTAGCAAAAAATATACGTTTGTCAAGGATCTTTTCATTGTTTTAAATTCTGATTTGGACCTAAAACTCTTTATCAGTGTCCTGTTAATAATAAATCAACACAAATATTACTTATATGATGAAATATTTCCCACGACATTTGTATACACCCTACAACGAAGGGGGGGGGGGGTATACTGGAATCGGGTTTTCCCTCCGTCCGTCCGTCTGTAGACGCAATGGTTTCCGGGCTCTAAAGGGTTATCCTTTCCACCTAGAGTCACCATATCATACATATGGACTACTTGTGGGACGATGATATTCCCTATCGATTTTGGGGTCAAAAGGTCAAAGGTCAAGCACACTGGACAATGAAGTAGCAAAATGGTTTCCGGGCTCTAAAGGGTTATCCTTTCCACCTAGAGTCACCATATCATACATGTGGACTACTTATGGGACGAAGATGTTCTCTATCGAATTTGGGGTCAAATGGTCAACGGTCAAGAAGCAATGGACATTGGAAGTACCAATGTGAATTTTGGGTTGATAGAGCATTATACTTTCAACTAGAATCACCAATGTCATACAAATGAATCTGTCCCATGAGTCGAAGGATGTTTCCTATTGTGAATTGTGGTTGCAAAAAAGTCAAAGGTCAAGCTCTCTGGGACTAGAAAGGTGACGCGTAATTGATTGTCTTATTTTAAATTGATCTATGAACAGTTAAGTCAGAATACCCTTCGGGAGATTTGTAAGCGGGGTAGCCTTATGAGCATTGCCACACTACCTCTTGTTGTTCCTCTGTTCCGTGTATCGATTGTCAGGTTAAGAACAGAAATAAAATTCACGTACATATTTTGCCATGATATTTTCATTACTTCCGGTGAATAAAAATTAGGTCATAATATAAATATATCCTAGTGGAGTATCCATAGGCGCGAAAACAATCGACAAAGGAAGTGTCTCATCCTGTCATGAATAAAAGATTCACGAAAATA
>CAJDSM010023461.1:754-11503 GCA_903981925.1 Ostrea lurida
CAGATATGGATGAAGTGTCCCGAAGACATCTGGTATATATATAAATATTGTATGCTTACGAGTTGAATCGACACGTGACGGAGCAAAAATGTATATGAATGCGTGATATCGGGCAGAACACTGCACGCCTTTATGCACTACTGAAATAGGGATTGCGGTTGAATTCTGCTCAGTAACGCCCAATTGACCTAAATGCAGTCATTTTGAATTCAGTGTTGCTATCCATGCACTTGTGCATGTACCCTATTGTTATATACAGTAATTGAAGCTTTTCTATGAGAAAATAACAATTGCTCCTATTATATAAAAAACAAGAGGCCTATGGCCACATCGCTCACCTGAGTGACCTTGGCCCTCACCACTCTATATCAGGAAGCTTTAAGGTAAATGTTGTCTTTTGGTCTTGAGAAGATTTTAATATATATCAAATGTAAAACTTTGATCCCCTATTGGGGCCCCATCGTACCCCCGGGGGTCATGATTGAACAAACTTAAATCTCCACTATATCAGGAAGCTTCCATATAAATCTCAGCTTTCCTGGCCCAGTGGTTCTTGAGAGATTTTTTAAAGATTTCCCTATATAATCATATGCAAACTTTGATCCCCATATTGGGGCCCCATCGTACCCCCTGGGGTCATGATTTGAAC
The DNA here is from genome assembly GCA_903981925.1 of Ostrea lurida. Lineage (NCBI taxonomy): Eukaryota > Metazoa > Mollusca > Bivalvia > Ostreida > Ostreidae > Ostrea > Ostrea lurida. Next base: position 1,404 of record CAJDSM010023461.1, read on the forward strand.
AAACTTAAATCTCACTATATCAGAAAGCATTCCATATAATATCAGCTTACTGGCCCATTGGTTCTTGAGAAGAAGATTTTTAAAGATTTTTCCTATAACTATATGTAAACTCTTGATCCCCTATTGGGGCCCCATCGTATCCCGGGGTCATGATTTGAACAAACTTGAATCTCTCTATATCAGGAGCTTCCATATAAATCTCAGCTTTCCTGGCCTAGTGGTTCTTGAGAAGAAGATTTTAAAGATATTTAATATATATTCAAATGTAAAACTTTGATCCCTATTGGGGCCCATCGTACCCCGGGGGTCATGATTTAAACAAACTTAATCTCCACTATATCAGGAAGCTTCCATATAATCTCAGCTTTCCTGGCCTGAGTGGTTCTTGAGAAGAAGATTTTAAAGATTTTCCCTATATATCATATGCAAAACTTTGATCCCTATTGGGGCCCATCCTACCCCCTGGGGTCATGATTGAACAAACTTAAATCTCCACTATATCAGAAAGCTTCCATATAAATCTCAGCTTTAACTGGCCCACATGGTTTCTTGAGAAGAAGATTTTTAAAGATTTTCCTATATAATTATATGTAAACTTTGATCCCCTATTGGGGCCCATCGTATCCCCGGGGTCATGATTTGAACAAACTTGAATCTCCTCATATATCAGGAGCTTCATATAAATCTCAGCTTTCCTGCTAGTGGTTCTTGAGAAGAAGATTTTTAAGATTTTCCTATATAGTCATAGTAAACTTTGATCCCAATTGTTGGCCCCATCGTACCCCCGGGGGTCATGATTTGAACAAACTGGAATCTCCACTATATCAGGAAGCTTCCATATAAATCTCAGCTTCCTGGCCCAGTGGTTCTTGAGAAGAAGATTTTTAAAGATTTTCCCTATAAATCATATGTAAAACTTTGATCCCTATTGTGCCCATCGTACCCCGGGGTCATTGATTTGAACAACTTGAATCTCCTCTATTATCAGGAAGCTTCCAATAAAATTTCAGCTTTCCTGGCCCAGTGTGTTTCTTGAGAAGAAGATTTTTAAATCGACACCACCTATTTTTGCATTTTCGTGATTATCTCCCCATTTGAAGGGGGCCTGGTCCTTCATTTGAACAACTGGAATGCCCCTTCACCCAGGATGATGATGTTACCAAGTTTGATTGAATTTGGCCCACGGTTTCTGAGAAGAAGTTGAAAATGTTAAAAGTTTACAACGACCGACGACGACAACGACAACGACGACAACGACAGACACGGACAAATTTTGATCAGAAAGCTCACTTGAGCCTTCGGCTCAGGTGAGCTAATAAGTAATGAGAAATAAATAGGATTATTTCTTTGATGTAGAGTTATCAAAGGTAATAAATGAACGGAAAATTGTAATAACAATGTGCTACCTTCATTGTATGAAACTTGTTCCTTCGATACCGCGACCAATAAAAATATATAGATTTAATTTGTCAAATCTCTAGAAAATGAATATAAATAACATCTAAGATATTGAATATCTGAGGTCGATTACAGCACATTTACATGTAATTCATAATTCATCAAATTAAATCAAATTTAGTGTTTTCCGTTCCCCGTGACCTGTTCAGGATACCTTTGGGAAGGCTCCGAGGAACAAGCTGTACACAATATATCCACAGAAGAGCGGACGACTGGACGTGTTTTCTGCGATCAGTGACGGACGGATGTGGTGGACGAGTGAGTATGACTGGACGTGTTCTGTGATCAGTGACGGACGGAGGTGGGTGGACGGTGAGTACGACTGGACGTGTCTGGATCAGGTGACGGACGAGGGTGGTGACGGTGAGTACGACTGGACGTGTTCTGTATCAGGTGACGACGGAGGTGGGTGGACGTGAGTATGACTGGACGTGTTCTGTGATCAGGTGACGGACGGAGGTGGGTGACGGTGAGTATGACTGGACGTGTCCTGTGATCAGGTGACGGGCGGAGGGGGATGACGGTGAGTACGACTGGACGTGTTCTGTGATCAGGTGACGGACGGGGGGGGGTGGACGGTGAGTATGACTGGACGTGTTATGCGATCAGGTGGCGGACGGAGGTGGGTGGACGGTGAGTACGACTGGACGTGTTCTGTGATCAGGTGACGGACGAGGGTGGTGGACGGTGATTACGACTGGACGTGTTCTGTGATCAGGTGACGGACGGGGGGGGTGGCGAGTGAGTCGTTGGACGTGTTCTGTGATCAGGTGACAGACGGAGTGGGTGAACGGTGAGTACGATTGACGTGTTCTGTGATCAGGTGACAGACGAGGTGGGGGGACGGTGAGTACGATTGGACGTGTTCTGTGATCAGGTGACGGACGGAGGAGGTGACGGTGAGTACGACTGGACGTGTTCTGTGATCAGTGACGGACGGAAGGAGGTGGACGGTGAGTACGACTGACTGTTGCTGCGATCAAGGTGACGGACGGAGTGGTGGGCGGTGAGTACGACTGGACGTTGTTCTGTGATCAGGTGACGGACGGAGGTGGGTGGACGGTGAGTACGACTGGACGTGTTCTGTGATCAGGTGACGGACGAGGTGGGTGGACGGTGAGTATGACTGGACGTGTTCTGCGATCAGGTGACGGACGGAGGTGGGTGGACGATCGATGACGACTGACGTGTTACACGTCCTGAAACGTTCTATCTTTACCACACGCACGTGACCGCACGGTGACCGACCGCTGACCGCACGGTGACCGACCGCTAACCGCACGGTGACCGTACGGTGACCGCACGGTGACCGCTATTTGCTGACCGGTGGACCGGTGACCGCACGCTAACCGCGACCGGCCCACAATGTTGACCGGTGACCGCACGCTGATCGCAATATGAATTAATCATTCGGAATGTGTTCGGAATTTTTCCACTTGGGTTGGAGTATTTTATCATTAGGTAAAAAAAAAAAAATAAATGAATAATTGTATCCAATACTAATAATATTAGGTAAGAAAAAAACATATACATCCAATCAATGGAATAAATGATAAAACAACAACATGATACTGCATGTTGTATGAAAATATGCAATCTATTAGCATACGTGATATGTATTTCTGCTAAATGTATATACAACCGTACAAGTATTTCTCTTGATTATTTTTTTTTTAAATGCACAGTAATGTGCAAAAAAGAAAAAATAATAGTTTGGTTTTTTTATTAGCACTATAACGACATGGCGTACATGCATGCTTCAAAATTTTCGGGCACGAGGAATACATATGTTATACCTGCAATTAACAAAACACCCCTAAAATCTATGCATTAAACACACGGCGGTGTACCCGTGTCAAACACAATCGTTTGTTTTGTTTTTATTTTGTACTTGTACCTGCCTTAACTATCACTCCCAAAAAGCACGGACGCGTGTACCCCTTGTCAACACAGTATTTTTTATTTATTAGCACTGTAACGACATCCAGGATTACGAGTGTACATGTATGGCTTCAGGAATTTACGAGCACAGAGAATACAGTGTATACCTGCCAATTAACAAACACCCCTAGAGATGCATAAACAACAACGGACGGTGTACCCCGTGTCCACACTTTTTATTATTACTGTAATTAGCACTAACGGTGAGTGGTCTGCAGTTTCCTTGAATTTTACTGTTGATACCCTGACAATTGTATCTCAAGGATCAAATTTCTAACATAAAAGGAATATTTCCTTCACCCTTACTCGCGCTTTCATTTCTCATTTTATGGCGGTTGCTCTTACATGTAACGATGCTTTTTCCTTGGAGTTCGAATGTCAATGCGAAGAAAAACACTGAAGGCTGACCGCACGGTGACCGACCGCTGACCACACGGTGACCGACCGCATACCGCACGGAAACCTTTGCCGCAAAGCGTAGACGCACGCTGACCGCAAAACTATGACCGGTGACCGCACGGTGACGACCGCTGACCACACGGTGACCGAACGGTGACCGCACGGAAAAATGGTAAAGTAGACCGTTCAGGACTGATTGTGATCAGATGACGGAACGGAGGGGGTGGACGGTGAGTACGACTGGACGTGTTCTGCGATCAGGTGACGGACGGAGGTGGCTGGACGGTGAGTACGACTGGACGTGTTCTGTGATCAGGTTGACGGACGAGGTGTGGACGTGAGTACGACTGGACGTTGTCTGTGATCAGTGACGGACGGAGGGGTGGGACGGTGAGTACCACTGGATGTTGTTCTGTGATAAGGTGGGACGGACGGAGGTGGGGGACGCGAGTACCACTGGACGTGTTCTGTGATCAGAGTGACGGACGGAGGTGGTGGACATGAGTACGACGGACATGTTCTGTATCAGGTGACGGACGGAGGTGGTGGACGGTGAGTACGACTGGACGTGTTCTGTGATCAGGTGACGGACGAGGGTGGTGGACGGTTAGTACGACTGGACGTGTTATGTGATCAGGTGACGGACGAGGGTGCGTGGACGGTGAGTACGACTGGACGTGTTCTGTGATGCAGGTGACGGACGAGGGTGGTGGGCGGTGAGTACGACTGACGTGTCTGCGATCAGGTGACGGACGGAGGTGGTGGACGGAGAGTACGACTGGACGTGTCTGTGATTCAGGATGACGGACGGAGGGGAGAGTGGACGGTTGAGTATGACTGGACGTGTTATGCGATCAGGTTGGCGCGGAGGTGGGTGGACGGTGAGCATGACTGGACGTGTTCTGTGATCAGGTGACGGACAAGTAGGGGTGGACGGGGTATGACTGGACGTGTTTCTGGTGTTCTGTGATCAGGTGACGGACGGAGGGGTGAACGGTGAGTGTTCGTATTCAACGTGATTAAACCACACTATGCGTCTACTTCTCAACAAACAACATCAGGTGGAGCGTACAGCTGCGCAGTTATTTCAGACAATTATTTTACTTCGAATTAATTCTTCACGAAATAGATCTGTAAACGTTATATTTGGTACATTTGTATTTTCTTTGTCGTTAGTAATTGCTATTGCGGCCTGCAAACATTGCAATTTCATCGCTGTGCTCTGATTATTGTAATACAACAATAATCCAATATTTCAACATAACTATCGAAAGTCCCCCTCCCAAATATAGAATTCTGAATTCCATCAAGGCTCAATTGATTGATTGTTTACATATCAAGTTCATGTAGGTCATCCAAAGGAGAAGCGATGGCTCGGAGGACTTTTTCAGGAACTGGACTGACTATAAATACGGATTCGGGAACAAGTCCAACGAGTTCTGGCTTGGTGAGTAATTTTTTAGACCTACTTCATCTTTATGTGACATAAGAAATGAATCTTATATTTTTTCGGGTGATGCAGGTATCACCGAATTTTAGACGGTAAAACTCATCAATGCGCGAAGCGCATTGATGAAAAGTTTTACCGTCTAAAATCTCGGTGATAACCTGCATATCACCCGAAAAAATATAAGATTTATTTCTTATCATTTAATTTTATATTACAACAACAAAACAATGTCCATTAGACATTACTTTTTGTTCAGGTTCGTGATCGAAAATCACTTCAATTCTTAAAAGGTGTTTTAACCAATGAGAATCGGCGTTAGGTGATCACGTGAAATAAAATTAAATGATATGGATTTGCTCATTGGTGATGATAATGAATTAAATAAATGCAGTAATGCAAATTCTCTGATTTTTTTAAAGCTATATTCTGTCTATTTATTTCTATTTTTTATACTGCGATATTGATGTTCGATGTTGCAGGGAATCATCGAATTTATGAAATCGTTAGCCAGGGTTTTTATGAACTTCGCATAGACATGACGGACTTTGCTGGAGAAAGTCGTTACGCCGTTTACAATCGTTTCTCAATTGGGGACGAAAGCACTGGGTACAAACTAACGATCGAGGATTACCAAGGAACAGCAGGTCTCATATTTCATAACTATAATACTTTAATGCTAAATATTTACTTTTTATAAAATCATAGTAAGTATCTATGAAATATGAGTATGCACCCTAAATGGCTTTCTTTTAGGTGATTCTATGGCACGACAAAATGGCGCACAATTCTACACCAAAGACCACGATACAAATACCTGTGCTGCAAGATTTAAGGGTGGCTGGTGGTATGAAAGCTGCCATGACTCAAACTTGAATGGAATGTATCTACGTGGAGCTCACGCGACCTTTGCTGATGGGGTTGAATGGAGAACGTGGCATGGATACAACTACTCACTCAAATTTGTCGAAATGAAGATCAGAAGATTGTAAAACACTAAAAAGGGAAAACGCGTTAATTTCATGTAAGAATAAAATATTTATACCACATTCCTTGTCATTTGCAACCATATACTGTCCTCATCATAAAATCAGAAATGAACAACAAAAATATTGAGCTGGGAGAACTAGTCTCACCGTATTACGTCCTTATTTCAATGTTGTCTGATATAAAGTAGACGTATACTGTTCTAGCCGATAGCATTAATTAGTTGGATGCCATAAGGTAAAGGAAATCTGAATTTGCATTTGTTGATTTTTGAGGGGGGGGGGTAACTTTGGTCCGTATTGAAATTAAGTTTGTAAACTCTTACTACCTTTTATAAAACAACTCATACATATGAATTTGATTGTCTTCCCACATCACATGCTTAATACAGTCATGAACTGCTAGATAACCGTATTATGATCTAGCCTATCGCATTATTGCGCCTCATAATGTAAAGAGGGTGGATTTGCATTTTATTGATATCCTGGCATGTTAAAAGAATATAAAATCACACTATCTTTGTTAAAAAAAACTTGCATATAATTATGAATTCCATGCATGATCTGGTTTTAGATTTCATTCTTTTTTTTAACATCACATGCTAATTATAAATTAAGGTCATGGGTTTTTAGAGCTTCACCCTAGACTGTGTTAATCTTTTATATCAACGAGATAGAAGCATATGATGTACTTTATATTAATTCTTAAACCGTTCTTTACATACATATTTTGAGATAAATCTTTTTTCTTGAGTAGGATATAAGGGCCGCTCGACAGGCGACGTATGCTCCTGATCCCGCGTTTGATATTACTAGGGGTCTGAGTTTATCCTACTCCTCATTTAGCATTCAATATAGGAGTTGAGATTAATTACTCGCTATTTTCCCCTGTTCATTATAAATAAAAAATGGCGAAGTAACAAAGTATCAAACGTAATCATAGTCCAAAAAACACATAGAAAATCGAGTGTAGGGCAACACGGACCTCCGACAAAAGCGAAGGCAGGATCAGGTGCCATGGAGGATCCTGCTAGAAGAAGTACTAAACCAGTTACAATTACTGATAGGCATGTCATTAATATTTGAGCAGGTCAGTAACGGAATACAAATGCGGATCTATTGATCAATGTGTCAGCTATCCTGCTTTAAAGAAAAGTCATTATCATACTTCATGCGAACGTTCAGCGAAGGAGCAATCATCGCCATGATACGAGTAGGGCTCTAACTCACGATCTTCGGGTTACGAAGCAAACGTTATGAAGATAACCACCCAGCTACCGCGATCTAAGGTTCATCAAGGTCAAGGGTTTCATGACGCAATGGCTGCTCATGCTACAGACTACTGTGGAATTATTTTAATTCGTGGGGATCAAAGTTCGTGGGTAACCAACATTTTGCTGATTCGTGGGGACGTAATTTCATGGGTAAATCATAAAAAATGAGAACAGCACAATATTTATAAAGGTCAAACGTGTTCGTGGGGACGTAAATTCGTGGGTAAGAGTGACCCACGAAATCCACGAACATTGGTCCCCCACGAACAATGATGATTCCATAGTATTTCAAAACTAAGTAAAGATGTTGTTTGCTCAGTATGACAACGATAACATTATATAAGTATTACGGTGACACAACAAAGGAACAATTTGAAATTAAACAAGAAACGTCTAGTAGATAGATCGATTACCTACTGCCTAGAATATTCTACTTTACATTGTAGTTTTACATATTACAGCGATATGCGCAACTGTGTTGGGTGTTGCAAAAACACAGAGAAGAACATGGAACGGACAACTTGACAGAATTAGATTGAAGATAATCAATATCATTTGAATAAGGCTAAAATCGGGAAACACAAGGAATCCGTTTACAAGCGGTGACATAATGTAATCTTGAATAATGATTAAGATTAAATAAATGAATGTACAAAACGCTTTATAAGAATCTATTGGCAGCAGTGTTAGCGAGCAGCGACATCTTTGTGTAAAGAATGGAAATAACACACAGTGATTATTCGCACCCTATCCCTTGTAGTAGAGAAATCTTTAAACACATGTATTTACACGTATATGTAACACAGTGTTTATGTGTACTTACTTAACACGACGGTAATTTACAATCTTATATTAAAAGTCAAAACAAGCATTTTGTGTTTCATGTATATGGATTTTTTTTTTGTACTGACAGAATATAGTTGACAGCATTTCGTTTAATCTTTACATGAATTGAAACTTTTGAAAGTATAATTCTAATCTAAGCACATGTGCCTTCCCATTTGGAGTGGTAATGAGACGACTCTTTAAATTCTCTATTAGTCTTTTAGGTGTTTCATACATTTTCAAATAAATCAGTTAATTCTTTTTGCTTTGTTTTAGAAGCCCATCACAAGCATTGATGGTGTCAGTGATCAATCATGTGTAAGCGCAGGCCAAAGCTTGGGCCACTTGTACGTCCACACTCCGGGCATGCAACGATAGTAGATGCATCATGCAGTTTTTCTATCTTAGAAGCTTGGCGTTTCTAGTTTAGATCCTGCATGTGGTTTTCTTCAAGGGTGTTCATTCCTCTTGCCAAAGTTAAATATTTCATCTTAGTTTCTATTGGTTCTGTTTCAGCCCAGCCCCCCCACCTCCCACTGTATATCTTTGGTTCAATGCGCATAATACCGTTACATGTGCGAACTTGTTTCCAAATAAGAAAAACCCTCTATAGATATCATATTCGTTCGTTTTAAAATGAATTTGATACATAAATGTATATAAAACCAGATCTTAGAAATATATAGCAATTTCAATTCAAAAAGTTAATAGTTCGGAACAATTGTTGATTTTTTCTATATATATATTTAAGCCAAATTTAAGGAGTGGGGGGTTGAATGAGTATTGACTCATAAAATCTTTTCCCAGGATGACAACCGCAAAAAAGCAATACAATTAGAAAGGGAGTAATATATAGCTGAGGTGTTGACATATTTATGTAATCATTCTTAATTATCAAACAACAAACTCTCTAATATGCCCTCTAATACTAATACTTTGATTTACCTTATCAAATTAATTAGCAAACCCCGTTAATAAATAATTTCGTGGGCTCTGTACCTTTTGACAGTCAACAAAACAAGATAAAACCTTTGTGTACAAAAATACAATGATTTATTGTGTGAAAAATTAATACATCTAGAATTCGTTATATAAAACGCGATATTTGGAACTTCCTGGTTGCATCATGCATCAGCTGTTCAAGGGGAACTAAGGACGTATGCCCCTAATATATTTCTGGGTACTTGAGTGATACCACATAAACGGGAAAAGTGCACCAATCTGGGAACGAAGGTGCTATAATCTGGAAATGAAGGTGCACTACTCTGGCAATGAAGGGGCGGTAGCAGACGTTGCTAAGGTAAACTGAGCAAAGGGGCGCTCTAAATGGTAATATGCTGTAGCTCTGGTAACTAGAGAAGGTGCACACTATTACAATAAGATATTCACCTTCTGTAACGTTGAAGGGTTGTTGAACAACACCTTCTGTGCCATTGTAGACAGGGATAAAGTAAGTCCAATGGAAATTAGGTAAAGTGGAGAACTGCACTGCGTCAGCTGTTAATATTTACATTGTTAGCCAATCAGCGAGCGGCTAACAAACAAAGCGGCGCGTGCGAAACTTCAAACCGAGGCATTGAAAGTTGGAGGGAAATCAAAGTGCAGAGAGCTGAAAATGCGGATTATGGATAAAATATCGCTAAAGCCTCGGTCACACTGTCAGGAGTTGGTACTACGAGTTTTGGCGAGTTATAGCTAACCACAACTCTTCAGTTGTTATGTAGGACTTGAACAAGTGGCTGTGGATGTCGAAGAAATGTCTCTTCATGT
>CAJDSM010023463.1:1176-12640 GCA_903981925.1 Ostrea lurida
TATTGTAGTTTAACAATGTTTTTCTTGATTACCACCACCATCCTCCCCTTATTTGGGAGGGGATACTGGAATTACCTTCTGTTTATTCATAGACGTAATTCTCCAGAGTGTGCCTTAACACCAATCAACAGATNTATTGTAGTTTAACAATGTTTTTCTTGATTATTACCACCATCCTCCCCTTAATTGGGAGGGGATACTGAAATTACCTTGTCCATCTGTTTATTCATAGACGTAATTCTCCATAGTTTGCCTTTAACACCAATCAACAGACTTTGTATGTTTTATATGAACAATGAAGTTGTGCACTTGATATTTTGATTGATACTGTGGCTCAAGTGAACTTTTCTGATCACATTTTGTCTGTTGTATGTTTAACCATTTAATTCAATTTCTTCTCCATAACTTCTGGACCAATTTCAATTAAAGCCATAAAACATCCTTGGGTGGAGGAGATTTAAGTTTCTCAAAATAAAGGAACGTGTCACCTTAAAGGGGGAGATAATCATGAAAATGCAAGAAATAGGGTGGGGTCATTTAAAACTCTTCTCAAGAACCACTGGGCTAGAAAAGCTTCCTGACATATCTCTTGAACTAAATTAATTAGAGCTTTGATAAAACCTTGAGCTTTCTTTCAGCATATTGGTACCGAAAAAAACATATCACCATGAAATATATTTATCTACAAACCACAATACGCCGGAATATTGATATTATTGCACAACCTTAGATTTGACTAAATTAGATACTTCACATCAAGAGAGGTATAACCTTTTTGATGTTGGGTCAAAAGGTCAAAGGTCTTACTATGAAACCTTATAGAAAAAACTTGTATTAATTTAAACACTCTCCTTGTGGAGCTCTTTTTGAGGCACTTCATATATTGCCTGATCAAGGATTAACTGTAATTATTGATACTTAATGGAGGGCTTGCCTGCTACTCGCACCAGTCCAAAGGCATGTTTTGTCACTATATTCCCCTTACAATTCATTGCAAGGAAGGATGTAGAAACAGAACCATTCTTGTGAGGGAATGTGTGTGTGTAATGGCTGAATGCTTCTACAGTGGTCTGACTTAGAGACTTTGTAAAAAATTGAGTCAGGAGAACTCATGATTTTTGGCAAATGGTTGCGTCCCCAGCTAAATTTATTGATGTCAGTCCCAAGAACAATAGGCCTTTATGCCTGGCTATTATTTATTGTGATAGATTTTTCAAACATTTATATTCAATATCTTAGCCGATACATCTGCTTCAATACCTGATGACATAAAAAACAGCTTGATTTTTTGTAACATGATACTACATACTTGACATTAGTTTCACTTAAGGATCTAATCTACAGTTAACATTTTATGTTTTATACCCATAAGACTACATAAGTTCAAAAGAAGGTTTAAAGATATTTGTTATCATTGTGGTTTCCCTGAAAAAAACACCAACAACAAACTATGTTTCCTTTAACTTCGCATGCAAGACAGTAATGCTTACAATGTTCCAATATATTTTTAACTATCACACTCGTATATCAATTTTATAGTTCAATTTGTTGCAATTGCAGTGCATTCCTCTTATATCTTTTTATCCACTTGCTAACATATGCATTATTACATAGTATATTATTAAATAGCTTATAACATAATCCTGCGTTGTTTGTCTTATAATCCTTAATCTTACAACTATAATATTTTCCAATTGACTTGCCCGTTAATTCCAAATCTGGCTGACAAAATTACTTTGAAAAATCGCGATTTAAACCCTTTTTTCAATAAATTCCTATAGAAAAAATTACTGATTTTAAGTATTAATCAGCATCCCACAAGGGAAGTAAAATTAGTGACAACTGTTATTCATACACTAAAATTTGAAATTGTGTAGTCCACGAATTTTTCTGACAGTCATAATAATTTTTATTCACAATAACCAGTTAGATTATTAGTGAATTTGAACATAATAGTTCTAAGAATTAAAACCCCATCACAAACAGATCAGAATGTACAAAATGCCAGATTTCACCAACTTTCAAAGAAAATAGGATTCCTTTGTATTCAAGATTGTACCAATATAGGTTGTTTTAAAATATCATTAGGATGATCTTTTTCATAATTAATTTCACTCTTACATTCCATTTAAGCAACATAACATTTCTTTATAAAAAAATAGTGGTAATTTTAGTTTATGCTAAATCTCTAATCAGGTTCCGAACAATTTAACTTATGATATAGTCAACTTAAGTCTTTACCAAGATCCAATGAAATTTAAGCAGATCCAATTTCTAGTACACTCGCACCTACAATTACAATTAATTTTGGAAATAAAAAATGTCTTTATTGCAATAAATGAGTAAAAATACATATACATGTAAAAATACATAGCCAGTTGATGAAGTCTACCAATGTACTTTAATTTCATCGTAGCAACAACTAGATAAATCACCAAGTCTATGAATACCTCAAAAACATGTCCAAAAGTACTAAAAGAATGAATAAGAGTTTCTTGGTAATGAAATTGGTGTTTCACTTTCTCTTTCTTGACGGGAAGTTTTGTAGATTGATCTTAACTTTATAAATCTTGAATTTTCTCGATATTCGAAACGCATCCTCAGACGAGCCCGCGGACGCACCGTTTTAAACAATGTCGCGTCCCAGATCAATTTGCTGCGTATATTATGCAGATTCTTGCGTTAATGAGAACCCTGCTTGTAGACATTCTACAGACAGCATTTTATGCTTCATTGATTTGATAGTAGCTTTATCAGCAAAAGAAGGAAGAACCCTCTAGGTTTTGATGTCTCAGCTTTTATACGATTTCAAACACCCTCTCTTTATCCCTGATGTTATATCCTGCAATATACAAAAACACAATCTTTATTTCTAAATTGATCATAAGTTACAAACAGTGAAACAAACTGATAATAATTAAGTCACACCCTCATGTTCAGTGTTTGAATTTTAGGGCATAAAAAGAGCATTCAAGCTTAAAACAGCAATAAAACATAAATTCCATTGGTCCATGTGAACTGTACATTATGGTTATTTTTAGGCTAGGTACAGTCCATGAAACGTTCTACTTTACCATTTTTCCGTGCGTTCTGCGTGTGGTCACCGTTCACACAGTTTTGTGTTCAGCGTGCGGTCAGTCATTTTAGCGTGTGTTCACCGTTCATTCTCCGTGCGTTCACCGTTCACCAAATTGCGTTCAGCGTGCGGTCACCGTTCGCTCTGCGTGCGTTCACCGTGCATATGGTAAAGTAGAATGTTTCAGAGACTGTATTTAATCACTCTCCCCTACATTCTTATCGGTAATTTACATTTTGGTTATTTTTAGGCTGGGTACTTAACTGCTCTCCCCTACATTGTTATGGGTACTTTACATTTTGGTTATTTTTAGGCGGGATATTTCCACTCTCCCTTACATTGTTATCGGTAATTTACATTTTAGTTACACTGTATTTTTAGGCTGGGTAATTAGCCGCTCTCCCCTACATTGTTATCGGTAATTTAGATATTGGTTATTTTTAGGCTGGGTACTTAGCCGCTCTCCCCTACTTTGTGATGGGTGATGGTGATGTCTGTGGGTTTCTGGCAGACTATCTCCTGCAGGTGCCAAATATCATGGTTGCTATTAGGAAACTTTTTACTGTGTTGGAGGTAAGATTTGTATAAATTTTGTTTCCAATTGATTTTACTTTTGTCCATATATACTAGCACATAAGTCAGTCTGGGTATAAGTTGGAAAACCCATTTTGTGGGGGGGGGGGGGGAGGGGGTTGGCCCCCCAAATTTAAGCTCAACATATATAGCAAGAGTTGTTTTTCTTTGATGTACAGTATACTGATTCATTGTCAAAATGAATACAAAATTAGAAGAAAAAAATTACAAGAGTTTCATTTTGGACCTCTAAGTTTATACAATCACTCGTGGTGACTTGAAACTGATAAAACCAACATTACATATTAAAAACAGCCAAATGTCACAATTTGCAAGTTATATTTCAAGAAAAAAAACTCTGGCTGTGGTATACGCCTATAAATTGGACGTAACTTCAAAGTCAAAATCTAACTCCTAGAAAACCAACTTACATGCAAGTATATATAGTATGTCATAATCATACAAACTCAGGAGTTTATTCCATAACATTTGAATTAAACAAAATCATTGGTTGCTTTTAATCAAATCCATATGTAAAGACACTGTTGTTTCTGTGACTTTAGCTTTCCTGTGCCAAGCTTGTTCAGTTTATGGTTGCCGCTGGATACGTTGATGACTCTGTGGCGGCCATTGGTTTGGCCTGACGATCGCTGTAGGGACTTGGAGGTTTTTGCCTGGGAGCATTTCAGTGTCAACCATCTGGATATCGCTCACAGGTTAACTGCATCAACTTTAGTGTCATCTCATCTCGAATAGACATATATCATCAATTAACATCATTTGTATTTCATAATATGATTCTGGGTTAGAATAGTCCCTGGTACCTCATTCTTGTTTAAAGGCAACTAAAATGGGGCGATCTTCTCGCGTGGATAAACATCAAAAACTGAGGGCCCGCTGTCACAATGCAGTTGTGGGCAACAAAGTAAAGATCCTGTTCCATGGTCAAACGCATCGGCTGAGCCATGAGCCCAAATTTTGCAGCCCTTCAACGGCATTGGTGACAATCTGCATGATGAGTCGAAATATTCTTGGGAGTCCCACCAACTTAACCAAAGCTATACAATCAATGCTTCAATCAAATCGATTAACTAACATATGGTTACTACATTATGATCACAATTAAAACACAATTACTTGATGATCGCCAGTCAGAGAGAGTTACATACAACGCGGATATACCATTAACAGTGTCACAGATTATTCTTGCAATCACGATGCACTCATTCATTATATTACCATATCAATGATAATCTAACATTAAGAGATGGGAGTACAGTGGGCATTCAAGCCACAGGTGGGGCCTGATGTGTAATACATCTTGAGAAAAGCTTAAAACGCTTTAACTACTGGATATCTATAACATATGAATGGTGAGCCTATAAGAGTCATATTTTTTTCCCTTTATGAAGTGACAGAAACTTCTGCAAAATAGTCGTAATATGATAACTAAGAATTGACACATAAGTAGTCTCAAACTCGCTTAAACGTTAAAAGATATGTCCTCGCAACAGGAATCTCTAGGTATCAAGGTTCACCCCCCCGCCCACCACGGGCCCCAACACTAACACCGAGGCAAATCCACAACTTAGGTTACTCTGGCTTAGTAAATAAAAACACCACCAATCTTTAGACTTCTTTTCTCTCTGAGAATTCTTTTAGCATGTATACCAATAGCATCCATAAGAAGTTGAACTTGGATTGAATAGTGTTTGTTTTTTGTGTTTTTTCAAGTAGCTGTTGATTCCTTTAATTGGAAGAAAGCATTTAACATAATAAAGCCTAAACATTTCGGCAAGACGACTATGTTGAGATTGATATTTGTGTTGATTGCAGTATGCAGTATTCTGATTGGACATATCCGAACACATTTGCTGACTATTCCTGGCAATGATCAGTCCGAGGACTAACTGGTGTTATAGGTCCAGTGATCAGGTACGTACAGCAACCTCTTTAGCTGATATGATTCAACAGCTTAAAGTTTTTCAATGGTATAGATTTTCCGGCTCTTGACCCAATGTGTTGCGTATAACGTTCATGTGAGTATTATAGACTTGATCACACTGGTCTGAGTCTTTATAAGCAGTAAAGGACAAACAGTTCAATGCCAGTCAAAACAACTATTTCAACATTATGGATGTCAGAGTTGGCGAAAGACGCCGGGCCACCGGTGATCATCTGATAAAACTTGATCGAATGTCCAAGAGTTTTAGAAACCAAGCCGGACAAACTGTGTCTGGTAGATTTTCAGAATATACAATATTAGTAAATCGTTCAAATAATAAATAATGCGCATTACTTATTCAAAAGTTGTTTATTTTATTTTGCATAACATGAAAAAAGTATGAAAATTATTTAATGTGATTTTTTGTTCCTTATCAAACACAAAATACCCGGAGAATTTCAATTTGGTTCTATGTGAAGTTTAGTATATCCGCAGTATCGAGTTGGGCCGGCGAGTAAACATGTTCAAGATGTGGACAATTTTAGAAATGGTCACAAAGTCATTAAAAAGAAATTGCTGCATAAGCTGAAAACACAGTGACAACAAAAAATAAAAGAAACAAAAAGGGTAGGACAGTTCTAACCACAGTTGGATTAAAGACAGACAATGCGCTAATGTTTGGACAATGATTCTCATTGATGTTTTATGTGGCCATGCATAAAATCTTTATCAACTCAAAAAAAAAACACAAAACAAAAAAAAAAAAAAAAAAAAACGATTCCAACTATCTAAACAGTTTTGTTAAAGGTTAACGGATATTGTTAAAAACCAAGTGCACTCGCTGATCATAGTCTTCAGGATCAAATATCAAATTGAAACCGAATCGGTGATTAAATAGTTTATTTTGCCTACATTGTATTTTACATGCGTTTTCTTTGGTCCGGCAAATTTTAAGTGTGTCCTGTATTTTTTGTTACTTTTTTAGCAATTTGATAGGACACTTTTGTCCCGACAGAATTTTTAGCTCTTTCGCCAACTCTGTCAGATGTAATAAAGTCTAGGGTTCAAAATCTTAACTAATGGTACAGTGTATCTAGTAATTTTACTGCAATATCAGTTGTAACATAGACAACTCAAGTTGTTTAGAATTGAGTTGTTGTAGGATGGTGTCTTAGTCAGAACTGCATGAGTGACTTTCCCTTAAAATGCTAGCAGAATTACAGGAATCTGTATTCTATTGATATTTACTCAAATGTTTCATTGCACTAGTTTTGAGACCCTGATATATGTAGTGGGGTATTTAGGTCTTTTTAATTGAATCCACTTGAGAATTTCCATATATTTTGCTGTTAATGCGGGTACTGCGAACTCCAGTCCTCACCAAATCAGGGGTCCTGAGCCCACTCCGATGGACGGGGACAGAGTGGACTCAGGACCCTGATGCTTGTCCGGGATGCCTGAACCTCAGCATTAAAAGGTTTTAGTATTGAAAGGGACATCACTGACTCACTTTTAAATTTTGAGTTTGGCAAAGGTACATCACAATTTGCACTTCAACGTGAGCAGGCAGAACTCGGGTTTGATATTTTTAGAGAAAAGAAAGTATTTAAAGAAAACTTATGATTGTAATATTTCTATTGTTTCAGCATGATAAGAGTGAATGGCAGGTCGTGTTCTACTTGGCGGCTGGGATATATCTGGCTGGGGGGGTGATATATGGGCTGTTGGCCTCCGGACACAGACAGCAGTGGGCCGAGGTCCCAACAGGGTACATGTCACAAGTGGACGAGAACATCAGGGACGATCTCTAAACCAGAAAATCAGGAAACCATTAAAAGGAGAATTTGGTATTAGGTGATATATGTTAGATGTTCACCTTTTAACAGTGTATGTCTAAGGTTAGCATTTTGATTGTGCAATTAATTAGGTATTAAGTAAACTGTACTTTATGTAGATGTAAGTATGTTATGCTTGGCTGTGAATTATAGAGGGAAATATAGTGCTATGCTTAACGGTGAAGTGAAGAGGGAATCTAGGGACTGAAAGCAATGTGTAGGAGTCAGAACGAAGCCCAAAAACTTTGTGGAGTTGTCTTTTCACTGGAATTTGAATAATTTTTCATTGTATATTCAGTGTTACAAAATGAATTGTTCATGAAAAATAGGTTTTGTTGAAAAATCCCATAAGTATTATTGCAGAAATGAAATCTCATTTAAGTGATTTAATGAAGGCATCATTTCAAAAATAACATTATTTGACTAAAATTGAGAGTTATTGATTCTGTTTAGAATTTGTTTGGTGCTACTATCAAACTGTGTCCTTAATTGAGTGAAACTGTAACTATTTCAAGAAAATGAATGCTTTTCTGTCCGGAGGGGGCAAGAATAGATATTTTTTAAGATGATCTTAAAGTACTTTATCTACTGTTAGAAGGCTTTATTGAAGAATTACTCTATATATTTTGTTTATATTTTTTACAAAAATTTTCGGAATTCTGGTGTTAAGTTGATTTTATCTGTTTCCCTATATATAAGCAATTTTGTATTGCTAGAAATCTTTTCCTATCTATTTATTTGAACATTTTCAACATCTTATTTTGTCATAAGTTAGCTCAACATGAGACATACAACATCATAGAAGTTCTTGTATGTGGAGAGAGAGAGAGAGTCTGAGAGAGCATGAGAGAGAGAGAGAGAGAGAATCACAGGTTGTTATTTTTATGTACTGTTTTATTTATGTTTTTGAGAATATTTATTTATACAACTTCTGCAATATAAGCTGTGTCTTTCAGTTTATAATCATGAATAGGAATATATTTAAAACACCATTCATATTTATGATTTATTTTCAGGAACAGGCATTTGTTTATGGTTTATACTATATTCATGTTTACATGATGTTAACCAAGACTTTATCTATTTTACAATGGTTACAATGATGATAGTTTTATGTTCTTTTGTTAATGTCTATTGGATTTAAAAATTTTCCAATTGTTCCTCTTACAAATCTAGCAAGGGAATTCTTTAAATGGTAGCTTTTAAGTTTTACATATGCAACATTCTGTCGAGGAAGGCTTGGAAATTGTAAGTAAAGATAGTTTGTACTTACAGTAAAAACTTTCTGACAAAGAGTCTATGTAAGCCAATTTTCCATTTTATGAAGGCCAGATAGCTGTTTCTTCATCACTATTTTATACAGAAGAATATCAACGGATTTTGCAATATTTGATAACTCATATTACTACGTATACCTTTTTAGTGTGTTGTGTGTGGGGGGGGGGGGGGGGTAATGGGCTACCCCACTGACAAAAATCCTTTTCCGACTTTCGATGACAGAAAACGACTATTTAATATATACTTGACAATGCTAGATTTAAGAATAATATGAAGTATTTAAAGAAAATTAACACAAAAGATATTTTTTATGTACTTTATGAAAAAAATTTCGCCTTGATTTTTTCCCCGACCACCTTATTCAATTTTTTTCGTACATTTGCGCAATGGGACTCACAGGCTCGAGCTGGGGGTACAGATTGTGTGTTCTCATCAATTTCAGATGAGACGGTTTTTGGGGCATAAGTAATTATTTTCAATCAAATATTCCCTTCAGTTAGAATACTCTTGGATAATGTTAAGCCCTATCAAATTGATCAGAAATCAACAGTCAATGAACTGTATTATGGTTATTTGTTCCCCAAATGAGGATTTTACTCATATGAGACTACCCATTGCTGGTGAGTGGCTGCAAATTTATACCTATGCTTAGCACTTGTGGCTTATAGCAGTGAGGGTTCTTTTATGTGCCGCACCTGCTGCGACACGGGACATCTGTTTTTAAGGTCATATCCGAAAGACCCATGATTCTCACTTCTAAATGCCAAGCTCTTGGCAAAGGAGCAATCAATACCTATTTTAACATGTCTTAAGTTTGATGCGAATGGTCCAAGTGCAGGGCTTGAACTCACATACTCCTGATCACGAGGCGATGAGCTCTACCACTGAGCCACAGCGACTGTTCAAGCAAACTGGACGTTGATGTAAGAAAGGTCTTTTATAAATGAATCCATTTTCACTTAGACCACAAAACCGAGGCCCCGTTGTCACAGCAAATGTGGCATGTGAAAGATCCCTCCCTGCTCAAAGGGCCATAAGCACCAAGCATAGACCTTAATTTTGCAGCCCTTCACAGACAATGGTGACGTCTCCATAAGAGTGAAATATTCTCGAGAGGGACTTTATATTGATTGATTTATTTACTGTTTTACGTCCCACTCAAGAATATTTCACTCATATGGAGACTCACCATTGCCGGTGAAGGGCTACAAAATTCTAGGTCGTTGCTCAGCCACTCTGGCCTTTTGAGCAGGGAGGGGTCTTTTCGTGTCCAACACCTGCTGCGCACAACGCTGGCCTCGGTTTTTGCGGTCACATCCGAGATGACCGCCTAATTCAGTCGCCGCCTCTTACGACACTCAAGAGAAGCTGGGACATTCTCACCCGGGCCCCCACGGGTTGAGGGACTTTATACAACATACAACTAACCGTTTTTACTGGGATTCACTATATACACTTTTGTCAAAGAAGCACATCCTTCATTCTTTTTTTTATACTTTATTTTGTTTAACATGGATGGTAGATAAAAAGTTACAAGATCATTTTGAATATTTAGCCTTTCTAGAATCCGAAATATCGCGATAAGGGCAGATGACTTTATATTTGCTCAACAAACATATATCTTTTTGTGGAAAATGTTGTATTCAGATTCGTTGTGCATTCCATAGTTTACATGTATCTAGTTTTTACATCTTTTTAGTTTTTACATATCAATGATTATTTTTATACAAACTTTCCAATGAAAAATCACTTGATTTCAAAAACTGCATGTTGTTTAGGGGAAGTGCTATAAATCATTACAATCCAATTGAAAATAGTTGAAATAACATTCCAGTTGTCAGTTTTGGAAATAATCCACATATTTATAATTCTATCACCATCGAGAAAACTTAACTTTCTTTCTATGCAAATGTAACATCTTTTATTTTGTGCCTGCTGAAATTCAGGAAATTGAAAAAATTCTAAAAATGTCAGAACAGCAAATACAGTCAAATCTCATTATCTCAAACCCAATGAGGCAAAGAAAGACTTCCAAAGTAGTAATGAGGTTAAAATACATAAAGAAAATGTAGTTTGGACTCTCAACTCTCTATGATATATCTATGCTATTCGAGATATCAAATGAATGTTCAAGAAACTGAAATTCAATTGAGGTGTTGTTGATTTTCCTTTATATTTGTAATCTTAGGTCTTTTTTTAGAAAGGTCACATACATATTACAACAAATCAACAGAAGATAAGGTTATTGACAATTTTGAAATTGTTTGAGTTCAATGTGAATAGTTCACAACTCATTGATAGTGGTAATGTTGATTTATGTGTGCAGTGGTGTAAGGATAATTGATATTGATAGATCATCTGTAGATTACATTATAGAACTGTGCAATATATGAAAAGGAAAATATATAATTGTGCTGGCAATCATTGGTTTAAAAATATACATGTATAGAGACTGTTATTTTTATCAGAAAGGACGAAGATCAACTAAAGAAACAGAACTACACCAATACATCCAGTACTGATCAGGTACAAAATGCATTTTCTCGATCTCTGGGTAATAGATGGGGGATATTTCGAACCTTTTATATTGATTGCTTCACAAATAGAATTTTTGAAAAAATTAGATGTTCGTTGGATAGAATGAAAAATAATGGGTTGGTTGTAATTTACGCTGTAATATTCTTTTTTGCTTAAGGTTACGGAGTTTTGGTAATTGGGGTACTCGCTTATGCTGTGTCTCTCTCATTAGACAATCTG
>CAJDSM010023465.1:6653-37591 GCA_903981925.1 Ostrea lurida
GCCCCGGGACGAGTTCATATCGTTGTTATGGACCCGGAAACAGTACAGTTGTGTGATAAATGCACATCTGTTCGTTCGTCCCAGCCTCCTATCTGCTACTGCTCAAAAACCATTCAACAGAGTTGCATGATGCCATGGTGTACCTTTTATCTGAATGATTTTATACCAACCAAGGAGCGTGCGGGGATATTTTCGTAGTGAGTTTCTCAGTTTTTCTATAATAATTATTGGATATTATGCCATTTATTCCTTTGGATTTTGATGCAAAAGAGCTATGTACAGCAGACTTCATAGTCCCATTTTACAATTTCTAATACCCTGTTCCGTTTCTTTAGTAAAATGTGTATTAACTAATAAAACATTCTGCTGTTTATAATATTGGAAAATAGTTTTTTTCCTTTTTTTAAAATAATTTAATCTTTGACAGTTTGCTGAAACTGATTTAATTTCTGACATGGTTGAGAATACGAGCAGTATTGAATATTAATAGTGTGGTTGATTTTTTTGTTTCTTTAACACGTCAAATATCGTGAAAGTGGACCTCATATGCATGCTCGGACCGCCCGCGAAGCAAGACTCTACATTTCTAAAGGTTGGTGGACTTGAATAGAGATAATTTCTAGACACGTTCTCTAAATATTCAGTGAGACGTATGCCTGTCTGAGATACACTGAATCATATGACGACGGGTAACCCCGTTTACTTTGTTTCGACTACGGGTTCACGGCGGGAGAGGATGCTTACTCCTCCATGGCACTTGATCCTGCCTTCGCCTTTTGTCGAAGATCCGTGTTGCCCTACACTCGAGTTTGTATGTGTTTTTGGGACTATGATTACGTTTAATACTTTGTTACTTCGCCATATTATATGCTACATTATACATGTACCAATTCCTTCTAAACTTTGATCACGAGGGAAATAAATGAAATTAGTTTCCCTCTCTTCAAAACTTAGACGTTTGGAAGAGGAACTGAGTTTTGAATGAAAATATTTTTTTGAGGGGGAAGCAGTATTCATATCCTTCAAAATAAATTGATAAGCTATCATTTCAAGGAAGTAATATCACGTACAAAGTATCACGAAATATACATCCCTTATCAAATGTGGATTTCCTCCCATGAAACATGAACACAACTGGCCGTAAGTTTTTTTATTATTATTATTATTTTACACCTATGCTTCATTTCCAAAAGGTCTAAGAGTATATAGACACATACAAATTTGTAAAACTCAAAATAACGAGAGTTCTTTCAATCACTGTATTTCTGAATTTTATTTTCACAGTACTTACTATACGACTAGGCCACCCAGTGGCGGATCCAGGATTTCTTGAAAGGGAGGGGGGGGATAATTTTTATCATTACGAGAGTCAAGGGGTTATGTGCCGTGGCGCCAAAGGCCCTGATCAGCGTGTTCAGGGCAGAATCCAATGGACGAAGCCCTGACTTAATTTATTTTCAGTGTTTGAGGACTTGTCCTTGTACCATAATCAGGAATTTCTATAGGGGATGCACAAGTTTAAGGCGAGGGGTCTGGCACCCGCTTTAGGTCCAAGTGGGTGCAGAGGGCGAATCCTTCGGAAACAGAGAGGTTTTAGCATTTTCATTGGGTCTGGGAACCGCTTTCTGCCCCTAGCGCAACACCCGGCCCACCCTCACCAGGTTACGTCCTTGTCGGCCGCTTTTTCAGATGTATTCACTATATTGTTGTTTTGATCAATTTTATAACCATACTCAATAAGGACACACATTTTGCCCTATTTTCTTTGACCTTTAGAACATAGGCTAATGTGTTAATTCAAATCTCTGATTTCTTTAAAGCAGTAACACGTTATAAACAATCTCTCTCTCTCTCTCTCTCTCTCTCTCAGGACACACATTTTGCCCTATTTTCTTTGACCTTTAGAAAATAGGCTAATGTGTTAATTCAAATCTCTGATTTCTTTAAAACAGTAACACGTTATAAACAATCTCTCTCTCTCTCTCTCTATCATCTTCTCTCATCTCTCTATCCTCTCTCTCGTCTCTCTATCTCTCATCAAAAAAAAGGGGGGGGATTGCAAAACCACCCCCTGAATCCGCCACGTAATGTCCTTCAAATCTAAACTTTAAATAATTATTAGAACAAACAGTTCTATTTCTTTCCCTCTTTATTTCGGATAAGTTCAAACAACAGACACGACTTATGTATTTAAAGTTTTCCTATCAGAACAAAAGAATAAAACCATATACATGTACATATACAGTAGTAAATTTGAAATCACAGAACTTTTCTCAAATCGACAACACCAAAACGCATGACTTCTCAACACTTTAAACTGCTACCCGGATATTCCTCACGAAATCAAAAGCTAGACTATTTGATATCATAGACAATTGCTTCTTCAACAAAAATGGAAATATGGAAATTGGTGTTCGTTCAAAAAATATCTTTGTTAAACAACACTGTGATCCAAAGTAAGTACTCTGAAGCTCATCCGAATGACCCCCCCCCCCCATTCAGTCGCCTCTTACGACACGCAAGGGGATGCTGGGGACCTATTCTAACCAAGACCCCGAATGGTTTCCTATGGAAGAAAAATTCTTATAGGAAAAAACTCCTATGCTTTTCAATAGGACAATTAATCCTATATATTAGAATTAAATGTCCCAGATAAATATAGTCCTCACTAATAGCAAGAATTGATTGGATACAAAAAGGCGTTAACATTGTGGTCAAACTAATTCATAATCCAAAAAAACATATACAAAATCAGTGTAGGGCAACACGGACCTCCGACAAAAGCGAAGTAGGATCAGGTGCCATGGAGGAGTAAGCATCCTCTGCTGAAGGTCACACCCCGCCGTGAGCCCTTAGTTAAAATAAAGTAAACGGGATTACCCGTAGTCAAAATCAATATAGTACGAAACATGACGTTCTAACAAAGGGTATGAAACAAATCAGTCAACATATGACGTAGTGATAATTTGTAATCGCAAACAAGGTCATAATATAGCGACCGTAGAATTCGAGAAATGATGAATTTAAACGTGATTCGTTATAACCCTGCAGCATCAACTTTTTTGTTAGTAGATGGCCTCGCTTAAAAAAGTCCTCATACGCATAGCATGCTCTTGCGTATCGAATCAACTGCGAGATATACACACCATAAGCAGGTGATAGTGGTATATTACTACATAGAAAGGGAAAGTTGACGATTGCAAAGTTAAAGTCATCACGCTTATCATATAATGTAGTTGTCAGTCTGCCATTAGAGTCAATGTTAAGTAAAATATCCAAATATGAAGCAGATATGTCAGATTATGTGGTGTCCTTTATATCGAGTTCTTCGGGATATATCAAATGGACATAATTGTGAAAATTATGATTGTTAATTGATAATACATCATCTATATACCTATATGTAAGGTTGAAGGACACGGCAAGTTTTTTGTTTTTATCCCGTAACAGTTTCTGTACAAATTCTGCTTCATATGAATATGGATTTAATATCCTTTGTTGTCTACTAAAAATGGGATAAATTATCCTTTGGATTTTTCTAATTCAATAATTCAACTATAAGGAATTGTAAGTGATGCAGGAACTAATTTAACGGCACTGAGAGCTTGTGTACCTTGCCCTCCCGTGCGATAAACACTTAAGATAACCCGGTCAATTCAAATAGCTGATGTAATTGCATCCTGTTTCCCGTAGGTTATAGACCCTCTTTTCCCTATGACTCTTCTTAATCTTCATAAACAGCAGCAGTCTGCCAAGCAAGTCTGTACTGAACAACACTCCAGATAGTGAAGAAGGGGACGAAGCTTACATAAACAAAGGATGTAGTAGTCATCCAAAAATGACTGAAAACCCCACTGTCTCTTGATTCAAAAAAGCAGTTCCTCATTGAGAATATCTTAATAGTCTTTGGCGATCAGGTATTTCAACAGTCAACAATGAAATTCCCATGAGCACGAATTGTGCGCCTTTGTTGACTGACCAGTTTTCGTATTCGTACGAGGCAGAATTTCTTCAGAAGCTTCTAAATAAAAATTTAAAAAATCTCTAGCTGTGGCGTGTGTGGCCTTTAATTTGTCATTTTGATATACTGTAGACGTTTTTTTTCCTTTCTATTAATAAGAATAGTTTTCAACCATATGTCGCTTCGATATATCCCAGCAAACTAGAAATAAAAGACACGATAGAGTCGTCAATATCTGTTTCGTACTTGGATAGTTTATTGAACATCGATCTATTAGACATTAACGACAAACTAACAACTCAACTTGATGACGAACGGAAGGAGTTCAGCTTCTCCATTGTCAACGTCCTATGTACTATCATCATCTGCATATGGTGTTTATATCTCTTAACTTATTCGACACACACGAGCTTGTTCTGCGTATGATTAGTGTTTTAATCAAGACTAAGCTGTTGTTGCAGGGGTTTCAATAGTCACACTTAAAGTCAGAATTTCTTAAATTCCATGGTCGTTATAACGATTTAGTTTGCCAATTACACTTGATATTGGGTCAAATGCTCTGCGACATGTTTCCTTATTAGTAAAGGCCCGGTCACACCGCCCGAACTTTGTTGGAGCGTTCCTTCAACGGGGCCGAATCAAAGTCGTATCAAAAGTTTCTTGTCCATTTAGCCAAATTCTGGTCCCGCTCCAACACCTTCATACCAACGTCAAACCAAAGTTCATCACCGCAATGGATCGCAGCTTCAATGCCCGACACCGCTCCAGCAATCCCGTGTCTGCTCGTTGAAATGCTTCAACCGCTCCACCAAAGTTTAAGCAACGTTTAATCACCGCCCGGGCAAAGCTGGCGAAGAAGCGGTGGTCCAGCGTTCAAGATTTCTGCGTTGGCCTAGCGAACTCAAGCGTCCACGAACTTGCGTCTAGCGGCGCCAAACATTGACTGGGCGTTGTGGAGCGGTGGTGAACTTTGCTGGAGCGGAAAATTGTTCGCTCCTCACCGCTCGCAATATTTTGTGCAGCTCAAACCTTTCGGAGCGGTAGGAGGGACCATCAGCGGGGGCCGAGCGTATACGGCGTTGCCTTAACGGGGGCCAAGTACTGTTAAACGGTGGTGAAAGAGCGGGGATGAATTTTTTTTCACCGCTCCAGGAACGCTCCAACTAAGTTCAGGTGGTGTGACCGGGCCTTAAAACTAACTGGTTAGAAACCTTGGGTGAAGGCAGTAACCTCGACCATTAGCTGTGACAGTATTGATTGTTTTACGTCCCTCTTGTGAATATTTCACTCATATGGAGACGTCACCATTGCCGGTGAAGGTCAGCAAATTTAGACATCTGCTCGGCGTTCATGGCCTTTGTGCAGGAAGGGACCTTTATCGTACTACACCTGCTGCGACACGGGACCTCGGGTTTTGCGGTCTCATCCGAAGGATCGCCCCATTTAGTCGCCTCTTACGACAAACAAGGGGTGCTGAGGACCTATTCTAACCTGGGTCCCCACGGGGAGCTATGGCAGTAGTATCAAGATCAAGGTTCACGGACCCCTGAACACACCAGAGGTGGGATCCGGTGCCTAGTGAGGAATAATCATCCCCTGTCGACCGGTCACACCCGCCGTGAGCGCGTTGTCTTGATCAAGTAAACAGGACCCAGGTGCACAAACATTAGTTAAGCTTAACTGACAGTTAACGTCTAGTTAACGCTGTATAAATGCATGAGTTAATGGAAAGTTAACTGTCAGTTAAAGTTAACTAACCTTCGTGCAACTGGGTCCAGAGCAATCCGTAGTCAAATCAGTGTATGAAAAACGGCTAACAATTGCTAAATTATATAAATGTATATAAAATCAAACAAAAGGTACTGTGAGCAATGCTCCCCGCTTACCCCAATCCCCAAAGCATGAGCTTGACCTTTTTACCCCACATCTCTGACATATGGCCAGTTCATATATGTGACATGGTGGCTCTAGGTGGAAAGTATAATACTCTAAAGCCCGGAAACCATATCGCTACATGTACTTGCATGTCCAGTGAGCTTGACCTTTTGACCCCAAATGCAATGGGGAACATCTTCATCCCATGGGTAGTCCATATGTGTGATATGGTGACTAGGTCAAAAGGAAAACACTTTAAAATAGCCCAGAAACCATATTACTACATGTACATCCATGTCCAGTGCGCTTGACCTTTGGACCACACATCTTCGTCCCATGGTAGTCCATATGTTTGATAAAATATGATTAATTTTCTCACATTAATTTCACGTAGCATACAACGCTGGTTATGACCAGGGGCAGACAGGCTACCAGTCGGGTCCCACAGGATACAAGCCACATGTACGTACTGATTCTGATTCAAAAACGCAGACTCTTTGATTAATGGTGCGCTCTCTTAAACAGTTAACAAGCCGATATGGAATTCCTGTATTGTTTTAATAAAGTCAACGACATGACAAAATGTTAAATACCGACTGATAATATTTTGATATAAGAATTTTTTCGGGTGATGCAGGTATCACCGAATTTTAGACGGTGCTTTACCGTCTAATATCTCGGTGATAACCTGCATATCATCCGAAAAAAATATAAGATTTATTTCTTATCATTTAATTTTATATTACAACAACAAAATAATGTTCATTAGACTTTACTTGTTGTTCAGGTACGTGATCGAAAAATCACCTCAATTCTTAAAAGGTGTTTTAACCAATGAGAATCGGCACTAGGTGATCACGTGAAATAAAATTAAATGATATTGCTTTACAATAAAACCTGGGTTATTAAAGATGTACGTTTTCTGAATGTTATTGCTTAACTATAATAATAATATTGTTTTGTCTCTGATGATTAACGTTCACTCTGCGTAGTCAGAGTTCTAAGGATATTAGAAAATGAAACTGACATAACACGATGAAATTTATCTTTCCCACAGCCATCTGCTAGGAACTATGGGGGTACACCAGCTATTGCCACTGTACACCAACCAACCAACTGGCTGTGCCCTGCAATATTTTCCTGTCTGTTCTGTTTTTGGCCCGTGGGACTAGCAGCTATCTACTACGCTTGGGAGGTTTGTTTGTTGAACTCGGATCACTAGTACTGAAGTAGGGATGATTTTAGTTTGATTGATTATTTATTGTTTTACGTCCCACCCGAAAATATTTCACTCATATGGAGACGTCACCATTACCGGTAAAGGGCTGCAAAATGTAGGCCTATGCACGACACTCAGGGCCTTTGAGCAGGGAGGGATCTTTTCCGTGCCACACCTGCTGTGACACGGGACCTCGGTTTTTTCGGTCTCATCCGAATGACCGCCTCATTCAGTCGCCTCTTACGACACGCAAGGGGATGCTGGGGACCTATTCTAACCCGGGCCCCCACGGATCAGGGGATGATTTCAGGATGCCACTAAGTACAAATCTTAGATATATTTAAATACAATATATTCTCACCAACAAATTCTTTAATAATATTGATGATGATGCATTTCATTTATTTGCTCAAATCGTTCACAATTATACAAACATGTAAATACCATCTTATAATAAACAATATTTCCAGGGGTACAAAATACACATAAACAAGATAGAGAGGGAGGGGGGCATAGATTTTGGAACTGGATAACTATAAATATTAAGGGGAACAGCAGACTAACCCGTGGATTTTAGAAGTGAATATATACATAAAGTTAAAGTTTGATGTTGTCATTCATTCTCCTAAAATTCGGTGTGTTTGGTATACGACAATATCTAAAAGACAAATGGAATTTAAATTCTGAGATAAAGTGGTATTCGTCTGCTAATTTACATGTACCAATATTACAAAGTGTGCAAATGCTTACAAATATTGGAATTTTATTCCACCTTCCTACTTCTATGGGCAAATTGTGGTTTGTTTTGCTTTGAATTTATTAAGGGGTTTCCTTTTTTCGAAAGAATTTTCAAGTATTTGAAGTAAATTTTTAATTATGTTAGAGCAATTCATTAAGTTAAGAATAACTCGCTTAATTCTTCATCACGTAGGCCAACCAGAGAAGCGACAGGAACGATGTACATGGAGCTGAGAGGTCAGCGAATTGTGCCAGAAACCTCACCATTACCTCAGTTGTTATCGGAGTGGTCTCCTTGGCGGCTGTTTTGGCTCTGTATTTCACTGGCGTTTTTGCAATTAAAACAAAAATTCACCATCTCCCGTAAACTCATTTGCACGGGACAATTTGATATTTCATGTCACGTGTCTTTGAGGCCATGTATTACGCCTGCTGTCGTAATTTCTTTTGTTAACAATTAAAAATTGTGAAATTTGACCTTGCATTGTTTTGTTTTTTTAATTTACATTTTATCATAATTATTATAATTTTTTTTTCTATAATATATTTTTCTCTATTTATTCTATATTATTATATATATCTCGCAGTTGATTCGATACGCATATGCGGATTTTTTAAAGCGAGGCCAACTACTAACACAAAATTTGAAGTTGCAGGGTTATAACGAATCTGTTTAAAGTTTCTTGACCTTGTTTGCGATTACAAAGTATCACTAAGTCATAATAATATATTTACTGAATTTGTTTCATATCCTTGGTTAGACTGTCATTTTCCTACTAGATTTGACTACGGGTAATCCCATTTACTTTATTTCGACTACGGGCTCACGGCGGGTGTGACCGGTCAGCAGAAGATGCTTACTCCTCCATGGCACCTGATCCTACCTTCGCTTTTGTCGGAGGTCCGTGTTGCCCTACACTCGATTTTGTTTATGTTTTTGGATTATGATTACGTTTAACACGATGTTACCTTTCGTTTATTCTGTTTTTGATGCGGCGCCCTATAGCTATCACTGTCCTTCTGTCCGTCAACAATATGCAATGCCTTCCTTAGGTGACAAATGTCCCGTGAATTCCCTCAGATTGTTTTTATCCAAAATAGATCCCTACACTGTATATGCCACCTGTCTGTTTATCATTGTTTGAAATCTGCGCTTTCTTCTCCTGGAAATGAGTCGATATGGTTTACTAATATGTCCCCGTTAGGAAGCACCAGTTTAGTCGTTTTATGTCAGATATTTCCAAAAATGCAAATTGCAGTAAATCCTACACAGCTCAGGTACTGCCTCCGTGCGACCGCCATTCAGGGTTTACATGTATGAATGACGCTAGCTGGTTTCGAAATTCGGCACATTATGCATAATATGCATAATGTGCCGACTTTCGAAACCAGCTAGCGTGTTATATGTCTGGCCACAAAAACGAGTCTTCCGTACGAAACTACCATTGGGATTGTTCAACGGCACAGAAAAAGTTAACGAGTGATACTTTAAGTGGACTTACTGTTCCATGCACCATATCAAATGTAAACAACAACAATCCGCGAACAGAGATTTCTCGGACGGCTTCAAATCCTGCATCGGTTCAGAGTTTCAATGAAGATGGTTCCAATTCCGCACCTGCTACCTTATCTATTTAGTCGATCATCACATTTTCTATCTTCTGGATTTATATCGAACTCCACTTTCAACAACTGCGTCTTTAAATTTGAAAAATAAATCCACACAAAGACAATGCCGTCTTGTCCAAACATGGCTGCCGCACCACGCTTTTTTCATTTAAGATCAAGTATTCACCTAGTGGACAACTCCCAATTTTCCTAAGTCGGAGCACTAGCATTTCTAGAATGATGAAGTCATAGCATTTAACAATAGTCAACTCCTTTTTTCATTTAAGATCAAGTGTTCACCTAGTGGACAATTGCTGAAATTTTCAAAGAGTTAGCATTCAACTAGTGGTCAACTATACACACAGTATCTGAAGAGCTGTCAATTAATGGTCAACTGTTTATTTTATGCAAACCAGTTGACTGCTTTTCAAAATAGTATTTAACTCCATGTGGTCAACTGTTTGCGCGTATTCAGTCAATAGTTACAATGTAGTTGACAGCTAGTTGATGACTAGTTGACGGTCAACTAGACATTTTCATATGGGCTATGGCGATAAACACTTTCCCAAAGTTTCAATATCATTTTTCAGTTATTGTGCGAAAACTAGAAACATCCTTTTCCATGAAAAAAATTCGTATCTCTGACACGTAAAATCAGAAAATTTCAAAAATCGAATGGATATTTATACTGCCCCAAGATTCATATCAATTGGTACAAACTCTTTTGAGTTTCGCTGTTTGTGATGGACGGCAAAGCTAATTACTATAAGGGCTCCAGATGATACTTGGCCTGAGACGGACGGACGGATGGACAGAAAAACTTACTCGGCGGGTCCCAAATAAGCTTATATAGGGTGTTTTCATTTTAGGATGTTTCTTTTGTGACATTGATCAGCAAGCATGGTAAAACTGTCAGGAGTTGTAGAACTTTACCCAACATTCTTTGTTTTATACTATATGAATAAAGACAGCCCAGCATAATACATGGACTTTTAATTTTTTGAAATATGAATTGGCGAAGTTAACAATGTATCAAACGTAATATTAACCCTCTAAATCACATATACAAAGTCGAGTGTAGGGCAACACGGACCTCCGACAAAAGCGAAGGCAGGATGAAACCATAGCACGAGGCAATGAAACCATTTTCATATTGATATGTTGGTGATTGGTTTGAATTTTGCAGAATTTAAATTTTTAATAAAAAAATAGAATGTACTTTTGCGAGAGTGTTTGCAAAATCTATTACATCAGATCAATATCATGAATTAGTACCTTCCTTCTATTTGAATTTCTTGGGCTCTCAATAAGACATCCATATGTTGAGAATCAAAAGCAATACACATATCAGATTATCTTCAAGTTGTACAAAAGGCTATAAAACTTTGTGAGAAGTTTAAGGGAAAAATCATGCACTCATTTTAAAGTATCTCCTCGAAAATAGCTAAGTTTTCTAAAAAGAAATAAAAATGTGAAGAAAATAAAACCAATTTATGGCAGTAAAATATTTATGTAAGCTGTCCTTCCTTGTTTTGTGTGAACACATAGCTATTATTACATGTATTACTAGTAGCTATGCGCATCAAAGCCTCGTGTAGCCTGGTCCCCTAAAGACACTTGGCCTCAGCGTGCTAACCATATCTTTAGCGCATGCACATTCAGATACTAGTATCTATTCTGTCAATATAACCACCACCGCCCCCACCTCCAAATGTTATTTCAGGGTTTATTTTGTATGCATGCATGAACACCCCATTTTATTAGGTTTAGTTTTTATACGATGATAATATGAAATTTGTCAAGTCCATTTGCTATGGAAATGAGTCGTTGATATTTTTCATTTCTGTAGCACCCAAACTTTTTGTTGTATATACATATACATGTAGTTCACTCTTTTGAACTCATATTTTTCATGGATTGGACTTTCTATATACGTTTTGTATATATGTTACTTATTATTGTCATTTATTTATTTAATAAATGACCATTTTAATCTTTTATATGAGTTTTGTTTATTTCTAGGTAGGCTGACATAATAATTCTTGCCATAAGTACATCTTTAGTATCCATCAAAGCACCTTAAAATAGGAAGGCTTTCACTTCAACATTGAAGGAGGAGTTAGCACGACAACGACACCCTCTCCGATGGAAGGGGTGGTATACTGTTTTCCTCCTGTCCGTCATTTCGTCACACATTTATGTTTGCCATTTTTCGTAACATAATTTCAACAACTAATCATTTAGGATATTTCGGGTCACCGAGATTATCGCGAGTCGTCGGGTTTATTCATGAACAGTTCGTGTGCATGTACGAGTATATATCACAGGTTACTAAAATTTTGCATGAAGCTTTATATACCAGGTAGGTATGGTGTATTGTGGGATGCATTTACAGATTCATCTAATTCCATGATACTTAGGTGACCGTTAAGGCCTGTGGGCCTCTTGTTTAATGTGTAATACTGGTTTATGATTTTTTTTTTGTTTTTAATTTAGAAAATATTGTGGTCGATAAAACAAACACATCCTCTTTTGTTAGATTGTTCAGAAAACAAAACGATAAATTTTATTATTATCATCTAACGTATTTGGTATATTACTGCAAATGTAGAGGTAACATTTTTTGTTGAATTTTATAACCGCATTGGGACACGTGTGAATATAGTAAAAGGTCATTTACATTGTAGCATATATAAAAACGATAATGTTAATCATTTTGAGGAGAAAGGGAGAGTATTTCATAAATAGAAAGGCTTTATTCTCATACAGTTACAAATTATTGTATCGATTTATCGTGATTGTTAATAAAATAATTGTGTCATATAAGTTATTACAGGTGTACAATGAACGTATCTCGATACCCACATTTGACAAACTATCAACATATATTGTGCAATGCTTTAGAAATGTATTTTCTCCTCATTGTTTAATTAATATTGCATACATAATCTTGTACATATCGCCAGAGCATTTTACTCCTTTCTATTTCTCTCCCTCTAATTTGCAAAAACTCTGACTGTGTGTATGTGTATTTTGAAATACAGTTATGCAAATCCATTTGATATAATTTGGAAAAAAAATTAAATGTTAATATTGTCATCATTTGTCTATTTGCATGTTGAATAGGTTGTGAGTTGAGTTCAAAAGGTGACAAAGTTCGCAACAGATTTCATATCAGCTTTAAGTTTATGATACATGTATGTTATCTCGTGCAATATTTAGTATCTGCCATGCATTTAAATGAAATTATAATCATTCAACTTTTGAACTAAGATGAAAGCTTAAATACTATAGTAATTTAAATGTAAACTAAAATAAGGAATGGGCCCGAGAAGATTGTTGTTTTAACTGTTTTTATTAATGATTATACATAAATTTCAGGATCTTCGTAAACAAAGAAAAAGTGCAGTAAAATTACTGTGGCTAGAGCTGCTTGATGTTTTATGCAATCTTGGACACATCTCGACATGTTTGATGCATGATGTTCAGAAAGTTATACGAGCGCTATTTCTCGATTGAAATGAGATGGCAGAATTTGACTAAATGATGGTCGGGGTGCTCTTGATGTATGACAGAATGGGGCTTATTTCAGCTAGACAGTTTAATATATACATCTGTACCAACCACTAAATCTTGTGATTCATTAACGGTGAATATATTTAGATTTTGATGTATCAAGACTGACTCAGAAAATGAAAGAGAGGTGAAAGGTCATCTATTTATGAAATATATGACTGCTCTTTATTTGAAAATTTGACATATCTTGTCTGTTGTTCAGGTGGACAAAATTTTAAAACAATTAAAAAGCGTTTAAAATTATATAGCAAAAATTAAGTCGCTCCTTAAACAGAGTCGTCCTCCTACAAATACAAGAGTGTACAACTTTCCCAGAAATGTTTAAATCTAATAAAATTTGAATCCAGCTTTCATTTAATTAGCCCCCCCCCCCTCCAATCCACGTCTTTCCCCGTCAAATGAAGATAAGATTTTATTTTTGGTCTAAAGGTGCAGTTTTCAAACAATTCACCAAAATGTATACATGTACAGGCAGCGCTAACAAGCTTTAAATTCATGATTTGAACAAGCAAAGTTATTCCCTATGCCCTATTCCTGTAAAAAAAAAAAAATAATTTACCTTTCACTATCTCGAAATTACAAGGAAAGATCTCGTAATTACGAGATAATTATGTCGTAATTACGAGATAATTATCTCGTAAGCACGAAAAAAAATTATAAATATTAGTCATGTGATCTCTTTCTATATTGTATATGGAAACTCTCCTATTCTCTTTCCGTTATTTTTTAATATTATTTTTATGCATTGTAATGCACTTCATCATTGGTTCGTTTGATATCACGTGTCAAAATATAGAATTGCGGATTGACCGGGTCTTTCTAATTATAAGCATTAAAAAAAAAACTCGGATTGACCTGTACTTTCTAATTATAGATTAGGGTAATTTTGATACGTGCATCAACGATTGTGATTCGCTGACGTTTGTCATCTAACTAATCAAATTCTCATTCTGGATCACATCACCTACCTCTGTGACGTGACAAACAAAAGACGGTGAAATGGAAAGATTCTCTATTCATTACATATTTCATGAATTTACTTTATCAGTATAAAGAACCCACACTGAAATAAAAAACAGCTTACTTATTTATTTTTAAATCTCAACATATTTAAAAAAAAAAACGGAAAGCAAAAAATTGCAACAAAAACAGCTTCTTTTTTTAAATCTCAACATTTAAAAAAAAGTGCAATTTAGGTTCCCTAATTTTTGTCAAAGCTCTATTTGAAAAATAATATAATAAATGTAGCCCTCTCATGAGGTGCTTTCTTTGAAAAATAATATAAAAAATGTAGCCCTCTCATGAGGTCGAACCATAGATATATCGACTTCATGAAAGGGCTATATTTGTATAATACTGTTTTAAAAACGAGAAATAGATTTTCTATCGAAGAATGCCAAGTAGACCATCAAAATAGGTAGAAAGTCAATTTACTGCATCAAAGTTTATCTTGCTTTTTCAAAAAATACAAAGAGAGATCCCAATGCTTAATGTGACTGTGTGTGAAAGTTCAAGACTCTTGTAATTCCGATGTTGATTGCACGTGACAGTATATGTCGTGCTCCGCGATGATATGCGCATACCTTCACGGTACATTATGTCTTTCTCTTTGGCACATACACGATACTTTTATCATATACATGTATTTACCTTTTCATCCATTTGCAGTAGACATTACTCACACGATATAGCGTTCATATTCCAGAAGTGGTGTCAATCAGATATGGATTTTTAAAAACTCTAAAGAGCTTTTGGATAACCTAAAATCACGAGAATTGTCTGAAATTGACTGCATCAAAACGTATGATTTCTCCACACTTTATACAACGATTCCTCACGATAAATTAAAATCTAGGCTTTTTCAGATAACAGATAATTGCTTTTTAAACAAAAACGGCACCAGAAAAATAAGAATTTCTAGTCATTGGGAAACAAGACACCTATTTTGTTAGAATCATCACAGTGCATGATCAAAACACTCTGGTTGCCCCACAAGTACTCTGAATAGTAAATATTAGAGCAATGCTTGGGTTTCTTATAGATAATATTTATGTAGTCTTTGGAGACCAGGTCTTCAACAATCCGTTGGTATTCCTATGGACACTAATTGTGCCCCCTAATTGGCAGACTTATTTTTATATTCATATAAGCAGAATTTGTACAAAAACTGTTACGGGATAAAAACAAGAAACTTGTCGTGTCATTCAACTTACATATAGGCATATAGATGATGTGCTATCAATTAGCAATAATAATTTGCCACAATATGTCCATTTGATATATCCGAAGAACTCGATATAAAGGACACCACAAGATCTGACATATCTCTTCATATTTGGATATTTTACTTAACATTGACTCTAACGACAGCTGAACAACTACATTATATGATAAGCGTGATGACTTTAGCTTTGCAATCGTCAACTTTCCCTTTCAATGTAGCAATATACATGTACCACTATCAACCTGCTTATGGTGTGTATATCTTCCAGTTGATTCGATACGCAAAAAGCATGCTATGCGTATGAGGACTTTTTGAAGCGAGGCCAACTACTGACAAAACAGTTGATGTTACAGGGTTATAATGAATCTCGTTTAAAGTCATCATTTCGCAAATTATAACGGTCGCTATAATGACCTTGTTTGCGATTACAAATTATCAACAAGATCATATGCTGACTGATTTGTTTCATACCCTTTGTTAGACTGTCATTTTCCAATTAGATTTGACTACGGGTAATCCCGTTTACTTTATTTCGACTAACGGGCTCCACGGCGGGTGTGACCGGTCAGCAGAGGATGCTTACTCCTCCATGGCAACCTGATCCTGTTTTGTCGGAGCCCGTTTTGCCCTACACTCGATTTTTGTATATGTTTTTTTTGATTGTGGATTACGTTTGACACGATGTTAACATCGCCTTTTTGTATCCACTTGAACTCTTTGTGTTCCTACACCACGTGACGTAATGCAAATTTATACAAATGACATGTGTATTGGAGATGAAATTAGGGTGACGGAATTTTAAATGTGGCACAGGTGTTTAAAAATCTTCAAAATTTCAAAACAATGAATTTATGAATGAAGTTAAGGCGAAGGAACAGGCCTGTCATCTCCATTTTCTAACATTGTTATTCGTCTTGAAAAGTAGAAACAGCCTGCAGCGTTGCATATAATCCCTGAAAGGACTGATCATGTTTTGTATCGATCATCGAAGATGATATTGACAATTTTCTTAAAGAGACACCACTGCTCATTTTTCATATTTTTAACAAGTGCTATTAAAAACACGTATCGATAAAAGGATAAACATAATATCGATTCCGACTATTTTGAACAATTTTAATGCATCAATTAGCTCTCATCTGTGCCATGAAGATCATCCGGAATTCAAAAGTTTCTTCAAGCTTACTCGGACATTTTGCATCACGTGATTTAGAATAACAACTGACGTGTAGAAACTGATAAAATTACCCCTCATCGGGTCCAGACTCGCTCTTTAAGAATGGGTATATTCCCTGCCTATTATAATTAAGCCATTTATAAATCATTATTCCAGCGAAAACCCTTCCATTTTTAAACATGTTTTCAGATATATGTAGTACTTACTTAATGGCCCTGCGTGCGTGTCTCATGTCTCTTGGTTTATCAAACGGTCATAATGATCCCCACGTGCACGTGAATTGCATTGTGCATATTAATTGGACTCAAACCTCTTTTCTACCTGACCCGTGGGGGTCCGGGTTAGAATAGGTCCCCAGCATCCCCTTGCGTGTCGTAAGAGGCGACTAAATGGGGCGGTCATTCGGAAGAGACCGGAAAAACCGAGGTCCCGTGTCACAGCAGGTGTGGCACGAAAAAGATCCCTCCCTGCTCAAAGGCCCTGAGCGCCGAGCACAGGCCTAAATTTTGCAGCCCTTCACCGGCATTGGTGTCGTCTCCATAAGAGTGAAATATTGTCGAGTGGGACGTAAAACAGTAAATAATCAATCAATCAATCTTTTCTACCTTAATCTGTAAATATTCTGAGTATATCCATTATATGCATCGATACCCTGGGTTAGGTTGACGCGCAATCTAATAGGGGTATTCCTCCCACTAACCTGCTATCTTGTGCTTCCCGTCGAATGTCACCACCTTCACCAAGACTCTATCCCATTTCTGCAAATCTGCTCCCCTCACTTTCAGATCGTAGGTTTTGCTCTGCTTCTCTCTTGCTCTCTTAGATGCTTTCTGGGCAAGGTGATACATGTATGCCGTCTTCATTTTGGATCTTAAATCCTCCACATATTTTGTCAATGTTCTGTATTCTTTGTCGCCAAGTCAACAGGCAACCTCGGCTCTCTACAAAGCATGAGGAAATGCGGAGATTGTACCGAACTCTCTTGTCGGGTACTGTTGTAGGCTGCACTAATGGTGGTACGTGGGCTTTCCAGATGGACTACTGTGAAGGATTCAAAGTTCCCAGCATATCCATTAATGTCCCGTTGAATCGTTCGCACATGCTATTACCCATGGGATGGTAAGGGGTAGTTCGGGATTTCTTCATACCAGTGATATTACACAGCTCCTTAATAATGTTTCCATCAAAGTTGGCTCCCTGATCACTGTAGATTCTAGTCGGAAACCCATATTTGGCCATGAAGCTGTTGTAAAAGGTTTCGGCTGTTGTTTTTGCCGTCTGGTTTCTGGTAGGAATTGCCTGTGCAAACCTAGTGAAATGGTCTGTAATGATTAAGATGTGCTGGTATCCTCCATTTGATGGCTATAGGGTTAGGAAGTCCATACAGGCCAACTCCAATGGATATGTTGTACTTATCGGTACGAGTGGAGCTCGCTGGTTGGTGGGGACTTTCCTCCTTAAACATCTTTGGCACTTCTTTATCCAGGAATCAATGTCATTATTCATCCCATACCAGTAGAATCGGTCTTTCACTAGGGATATCAGACGATCTCGGCCTGGATGTCCAAAGTTGTTATGTAGAGTCCGCAATATGTCCGGAACCATGTCTTCAGGAACAACCATCTGCGTCCTGTCTGTGCCATATATTTGGATTCGTCGCTGGAGTATACCATCTTTCAGGGACAGGGAGTTATAATTTCTGGTGAGTGCGAGAGAATTAGGGGATGGTGTTAGGTCACTCATCTTCGGTTTCCTTCCCAGTTTCACTTGATTAATCCAGTTCCTTAAAGTTGGATTTTTTTTCAGGATTCAGTGCTCGTAGCATAATCCCAGGATTGCCGACTGAGATAAAAACAAATGTAGTAGGCAATGCCTTTAGAGTGTACAACAGGTAAAGGACAAATGGCTTAAGGATGCCATTGAATCTCCGATCACAACCACTTTAGTTAGAATTTCCTCATCAAATTTAAGGATACGATTAAGTTTATTCACACAAAATTAGCAAGCGTATTCTTTATATTTTAGTGCGAATTCTGTAAAGAGAGATCTGAAGCCCTTTTTTGTCTGTTATTACTAGCAAGCAAATATTGCACGTTTTCACTAATTGATTGATTGATTATTTATTGTTTTACGTCCCATCCGAGAATATTTCACTCATATGGAGACGTCACCATTGCCGGTGAAGGGCTGCATTTAGGCCTGTGTTCGGCACTCAGTGTCCTTTGAGCAGTGAGGGATCTTTATCGTGCCACACCTGCTGTGACACGGGGCCTCATCCGAATGACCGCCCCATTCAGTCGCCTCTTACGACACGCAAGGGGATGCTGGGAACCTATTCTAAACCGGCAATGCAGTAATTAAAAACACCAAGAATTTGTTATCGTTACTGTGATTGGTCAAAGAAATGATTGTGTCAATTCATAAATATTCATGACAATCGAAGGTTTCGTTGATCACACAGCCACGGTTTGAGGTGGGGTAGACACCCCCGCACTCAGTAAGCGTGGCTAACGACGATTACATACCTGATGCTTTTGTCTTCCATTTTCAAGAGAGCATGTGGTTTCTATATGCATACTAACTAATGCTTAAAGCCGCAAAAAATAACTGTTTACCTGAATTAAGTCGTGATTCTTTCATCATCATCATTATCATTATCATCAAACACTTGATGGTTGTAACACACAAAGAATTGAAATGAAAGAAAGATTATGCACATGAATTTCTCAGTTGTAATTATGACATGTGATGAAAGATTTGAAAATTTAGAGAGAAAAACTAACGATTTACCAAGAAATGATTGAAAACCTGTGTGGTATTTCAACTCATGACTGACAGATTAGCAGACTTAACCCTTTCGCTGCCACGGTAAAGTCGAGAGTGCCAGCGTAGTTTAACGGCCGCCCGAGTCAACATAACTATGAGTTAAAAAACAAACGACGTCTTGGGGTGATTTAGTCTGCCAATATCTAGTGAACGCGGGGTACTTAGCCAGTTGCATTCAGTGGCCGGATTTTAGTGGACGCATACGAGTATGGGGAAATGTCTGAAACACTTCATATTTACACACAAGTCACCC
The DNA here is from genome assembly GCA_903981925.1 of Ostrea lurida. Lineage (NCBI taxonomy): Eukaryota > Metazoa > Mollusca > Bivalvia > Ostreida > Ostreidae > Ostrea > Ostrea lurida. The sequence continues at coordinate 26,111 of CAJDSM010023465.1, forward strand.
TCACTGCCCTTTGAATATATTTAATGAAAAAATCAATTACTTTTGTTTATCGCCGGAAGATTACCAAATTTTTTATAATAATTTATATTCACAAACGTCAAGCGCCTGTGGTATTACATCCACCACTTAATATGTAGGTCTGAGCCATGCAAAATAAATAGTAAGTATACTTTTTTTTACACCATGCAATTACAACATTCTGAATGTTAAGAAGGATGAAATATATTTACCATGGTTCCTATTTATATAAAATAAATAAATGTTTTGTTTTTTTGTGGACTGATTGCGTTATTATTCCATGATAAATACGCGCTACTATAATGTTAAAATTTTCATTCTAAAATACTGAAATGTTGCCTTCTGAACCAAGACTTTTTTTCAAAAGTTTCACTTACTCGTAAGGATGTCATTGTTTTTGACTGACATCTAATTTGCTTAACAATAATGTATCTTTTATTTTGAATAATTTTGAAACTTTGCCATCCATTCATTGCAAATATTTAGATGTTGACTTAAGCTTAACATTGTAGACGCCTTTTCTATGACCCTGGGTGGTGGGATCAGTGTACATCGGATTGATTGATTGACAAAAGTTAATAGAGAGGTTTTAGCGAATTCACGTGTGCGTGTACTTGTAACGTGTATCAGGGTATTTTCCTAAAATGATGTGATTACGTATATTTCGTTGTTGACTATATTTATACAAGTATCCAAAACGTGTAAAGTGCAAAGTAAACGTAAAGTTACAACGGTGTAGCTTAAGTTTTCTAATTTATTTTTTTCATATCTGTGACCTGTTTTAGCACTATTGAAATGGCAAGAAATAAACATTTTGGGGGAAAAGAAGATATCTTTAAAGGTGTTCGATAAAACCACAATGTTAATCTTTCAAAACATTTCTGTATTTTACAAGTACACGTACACTAGCAAGTGCTAAAACGGATGAAATGTGGACGTGTAACTGACACACCATACAAGTCGCGTAACAAGTTAAGTTTGCTAAACCTCATAATATTTCACTTATTATGGAGACGTACATTATGGTGTTCAAAGGGCCGCAAATTTAGGCTGATGCTGTACTCCGGGCACACCTGGCTGTGACATGGGACGTCTCATCCGAATGACACCCCCCCCATTCAGTCGCCTCTCTTACTGACGCAAGGGGATGCGGTGGCATTTTCTAACCCGGACCCCACGTGTACTCGGACATTGAGAAGATGAAAAAATCTGGTCCAGCATATTTATATCATCAAGTACAAAGAGATTCCATGTAATGTAGTTTGTTACATTTTGCGTTCCACTTTCTACGGATTCATAGAATTTGGAATTAGAAGAAAAGTACTTACTTCACTAGGTGAAAGGGCGTTAAAGGACATTCAGAGCAACTAAAATAATTTTTCTTAATTAGAAAAGGGCGGTCAATTGTCTTGCTACTACAACAGTTAGTAGATCGGATTCATCGTTTACGAAAAAAATATGGAGAAGTCTATATATTTTCGTCCGCGTCTCAACTTAGCTTGCATGATAGACTTTTAGACCATCTGATATATTTCATGTAGGGATTTTCTTGTAAATTAAGTTTTCATCCCAGTGCTTCTTAATGTACCACCCTAATTTTGCATTTTCATTGTCCTCCCCCTCAATGACTTTTAATAGGTTCCAATCGGTACCTTACATTCGACTCATTCACCTAAAAATGATAAAATTTTGACCGTTGGGGATGAGGGGTGTTTCCATGTTTTATCGTTCAGTATGAAAAAGTACGACTAATTTCACGTTGTTTTTATAAGATACAATACTCAACAAGAAGGCAGACGCACAAGATGCTTTAAATGTATGCAAGTACACTGGACAGGTAATACATTATCATGAAGAGAGAGAGAGAGAGAGAGGAGAGAGAGAGAGAGAGAGAGAGAGAGAGAAGAGAGAGAGAGAGAGAGAGAGAGAGAGAGAGAGAATCGTCTAAAAAATAAGTTTGCCGCTATTCAGTTCTGAATTTATACTAAGAATGAATCTTACATTTGTTTCGGATTGAATGTAGAAGTATAACATTGCCGAATTTTAGACGGTAAACTGCATCATGCGCGAAAAAAAAAATTCACAGATGTATTTTCGTTATCATATTGAAATTTTTTATATCACAATATACAATATATCCATTAATTGCTTTGAAATTGTGTTAGGTCGTGATCTTGAAAAAATCATCCATTCATTTCTTAAAAGCGTGTTTTAAAGCCAATGAGAATCGGCGCTAGGTAAATCACTAATAAATTCAATTTATTTTTTTATCATGTTTTATTTCTGTGATTGCTATATATCATATTAATAATTAATGAAATTTAATCAACACTTTTATTTTAAATCATTAACATAATATTATGTACTGTACTTTGTACGGACACTCAGATTTCATTTTTATCTGAAACAGAACGAAGAAAACTAATGGAGTGGATAAAGCAGGTCGTCAGTCGTATAACTGATGAGTTTGGCCCAACTAATCTTGGCACTTTTGATTATTAATAGATAACATTCGAAATGTCCGAAAAATGTTGATTCCATGACCCAAAGCAAACGCCCCGTCACCCACCTGCAAGACTTTTGCCCAACATTAGGACTCAAGCGAATCCCTTGCTGCAACTTTTGCTTATCGCTATAACGCTTACCACGCCTGCAAGGACTATTCAAGGAGAAGGCTACGGCGAAGTCTTCTCTAGGATGAACTTGTTTATAAACACAAGGGTAGTGATTTAACTTGACTTTTGTTTTCTTATTTTGTGAAGATTTTCAATTGATTTATAACGATGTGAATATGTCGTAGCAAAACAAAACGTGGGGGGAAAAAAAATTAACCCCCACCGGCCGAAAATATTTTTAGAAAGAAAATATTTTGATAGTTGTAAAAGAAAGAGACTAACCGTAGTTGTATAAGAGATATTTTATATACAAACAGAGCACGCCCCAACTACAAATACAGTTGTGAATTGTTCATTGAATGAATCATGAACCGGGCGAAGGCACATCCGCTTCTCCAATTTTCCCTAAATAGAATTTTTTAACTTATTTTTACGAATGTTTTCTCATTCTTTTTTTGCTCGTAGATATGCGAATTTTACAAGAATGTCTTGAATAGCAACTACTAAATAGAGCCCCACTCTAGTATAGTTAAATCTACAATTAAGTACTCAGCGTGCTAGATCTATAATGATTTATTAAACTATCAAACTAAATTCTTATGTATGGATACAATATAATACGTTTTGAGTTCGACTGTAACATTGGGAATATTGAATTATATAGTTTACATCTGAATGGGACAGCATTGATCAGTAGTAGCTGGGTAATTAGGCTATTTTCATAGTCTCTGCGATAACACATTTTCCTTTAAAATTCTAAACGGCACTACTGCGGTAAGAAATCAGTCAACTTCCCTTTTAAATAAAAAAAAGGAATTTATTTTTTATCCATTGTTTTTTACTGTATTTTTTTTTTTTTTAGAACGTTTTGTACTCTTTTTATACAACTAAAATTAGGTGGCGTTTTTAATTCCTTGAAAGTTTTTTAAAAACTACATTGTACTTTTAAGAAGTTCGATGTAGTTAATTAGAAAGAAGAATAAAGTCGATTAGGTAAGTTTCAGATAAACTTGGACAAAAGTTTCAGAAGCATACCTAGATGAAATACGTGTCAAAATGCAGTTAATCATAATTGATAATTAATAAAATGAATGGGGCACATATAATGATGGTCGGCTCTTACCCTGTTTTTTGATCTTAAAAAAAAGATTTATATATATACTAATAAATTAGCCATTTTCGAAAATATCTCTTTCCTTTTAATACTCTCTCTCTCTTTCTCTCTCTCTCTCTCTCTCTCTATCTCCTCTCTCTCTCATCTCATCTACTCTATCTCTCTCTCTCCTCTCTCTCCTCTCAGTCTAATTTTATTTGACTTTGAATTTATTTTTTTTACAGCAACAAGCTTCCATTGCTTCATAGAAGCTACGCCATTGGCAGTCCCCACCCCCTCTTCTTAGGATTTAGAATATTTTGAAGATTACACACTAAATTATCGGTGTATTAAAGGGCTTTTTTTCTCTGCTATTCTTATAGTGTGTCAAGACAAGAAGAGTAATCTTGTAAAGACCCCCCCCCCTCACATCACACTGTAGAAAGAAAAGATGCAAATAACCGGCCTGTCCGCAGATGGTATATTTTGAAATTACTTGCAGTTGTATCAGCAATCTTTAGAGAGTAAACAGCTTTCTCACTGTAAATTATGACAGAGGGCATGTTTTGGTTTTAAACCCTTATTGAATTACATTGAACCTATCTACTGCCTACTATTCGAACCTCTACTTTTTTTCTCCCACCAGGATTTACATGCTAAGTATGTCGAGGAAAAAAGTATAAATACGCCATAAACCGCCCCACTACGTGTACGTTGGTGGAATATATCAAAAACACATGCAGTCAAAGTGGAACGGTGCTCTTTTCTTTTTAAAAAGTTCATCATTACCAGCCATTTTCGCGTTGCTTTTTATGAGTCATAAACGCTAAATGACGTTAAGGTGTGTTGACGGTTTTTTCAATCTATGAATGTTTACCAAATTGGACAACTTGAAAAACAGAAGCTTTGAAAATGTTTGACCCATAACTTCAATATATAACAAATAAAATGCATTTGCGGTTTTAGAAAAGTCTTTGTACTTCAAATCGCCAGATTCGCCCTGTGGCACTCACGGGTAGTTATTGCAAAAAATCGGGCCCAAAATCGGCCCTGTGGCACATAATGGTTTAAAGGCATTTGGTCTAACCACTTTGTATTTTTTTGATCTTATTGCGAAAACTATAATGTTGCGTAATTGACGTTAAACAGATTAAAAAGGAGCTAAAAATGGTAATTGTAAAAAATAAAATGATATAATTGTCGGTTATTGGAAGTTTGGTCTGCCAGAGAATCTGATTAATTATACGAATATACCAAGAATTTGATGACGTTTCCAGATAACTGTCCGAAGAATAGTCAGAAGAGACGTCACAATGCTTATAGCAGACAGCGAAGGCGTAAGAAAAATACACATTCTATTACTTAGATATATTAATAATGAACTGCTGTATTTTCTTTTTTAACTTCCTAGTTTAATATGTACTTGAAAAACTTGAATTTTCATCTGTGCTGTAGTCATTTTGAGAATTTTTTGTTCGTTGAAGCCCCTTTTGGTCAACTGCGTGTCGAGCACGCGCGACTTAGCTTTTTTCCGAACGATTCAACTAGGGGTCATATGAATAAGCGGGGCTAAATCGAATTTTTTGTCTCCCAGACAAGAAGTTCAACCGAAACTAGTATGTTCTATTAGTTTGGAGTAAGAAATAAGTAAGAATCTTTCTGTTCGGATTTTATTTTTCGTAGTCCCGTCCCACCCCCGTCCCCCACCGCTTTTCTTTTATTATTATTCCGATCCCACCCGTGTTCCCTTTTTTTTGTTCTATGTCGTTTCTCCATCAGCACTTGTCCCGCCGGCCGTCCCCACACCCTGCCCCCCACACCACCTTATCCACCCACTGTTGTATTTTACACGGTTTTATTCTATTCGAACGTCCACAATCTTCCCAATGTCTGTTGGAAATTGGGTTCCAATCAAAACAACCTAATTTATAATCATAAGCTGATGTAATATGTATTATTTTTTCACCGTCTCTATTTCGCAACAATAAATGTAGTGCAAACCATAATAAGTTTCCATCATTCAAAAGTCGGCAACTTTTCTCCTTTGCGTAAAAAAAATAAAATTATTTACACAACCCATCATAATTATTAATCTCTTGCAAACAATAATATGTATTTCACAATCATAATTTTCTATCCAACCATTTCGTTATATCTGGTGCTACGAAGCGGCATTAAAAGCTCACAAAGAGTTTCTTCACACTTGCTCGTTCACGGAAATTTACAAGATAACACACGATTAGCTGCCTCAGACATAAAGATTGGGTTGTTACCTAATTGATATGTAGAATAGTCATATACCTCTTTGAATCGGGAACGAAAACAGGCTTACCATCACTCCATTAAAACGGACTGTTAAAAGAGCAGAAACTGTCTTATGTACTCCATAGTAGCGCTCTACATCAGACATCCATGAAGTTCACAGAAAAAATGGCCCTCGTTTCGGTCGTTTCTATTTTTGCTCGATTGGGATTCTTGAAACAGGTAAAAATAGCCACATACGGATCAATAACTCTGTATTCTTGCGCCGATTTGAATTGCGGTTTTTTTACGTTTAACTCAGTGAAGTTAATCCTTTGCAGTCCACAACATAAAATATTTTTGCATGCGATAGACCTCTTAAAGTTTGAAAAAGTAGGTCCAAACTTCAAGTTCAAGGTCAGGAGGTCAAAAATTTGGTACCCATGGAGGTCATGTCATAAAAAACATACTTGTGAAAATAGCAAAGCCCATAGTAATTTATCATTCAAAAGTTATAGCTAAGGTTAAGTTTTTGATAAGTAGGTCAACTCAAGGTCAACGGCCCAGGAGGTCAACAATCGTTGGAACCCACGGAAAGGTTTGTCAAAAACAAACATGTGAAAATCAAAGCCTAGTACTTACCATTCAAAGTTATAACTGAAGTTAAAATTTTTGACAAGTAGGCACACTCAAAGGTCAAGGTCAGGAGGTCACATATATAAGTCTGAACTCTGCAGAAAATCCAAAAAAATATATGTAACATGACAGAAATTGAGGAATTTCAACAAAACGAAAGTAGACTCATTTTAAAATAGTGAACTGTCACGAAGTAAAAGCTGGTATCATCAACATCCTTAGATAAGGTCTATCATCAACGAAAATACATTCCTACATCAATCACTCTTTTGGAGTAAACCCCCAAATAAACTTCAAAACCGGGAAGTCCATATCTTCGGGACCGGAAATGATTTTTCAAAAATCGGAGTTCTTTATAACACCGTCTCCGTATAGTTTCAACTCACCTACAAAAATCATAAAAAATCTATCGGAGGCGATTATAGAACTGTAGAGCTGCTAACATTCACAAACTTTCGATTCGAACTCATTTCGATTTTACTTCGATTCGGAATATTTTTTCGAGATTCCGATTATTGAAGTAGGAATATTTTAACATTTACTTCAGCTCGTAATCATCATTACTTAAACACTACAGACAATATGAATACGCATAATAAAATATAACAAGAAACATTCAACACATGGACCTGGATCTAAAATGATCAAAAAATTTGTTTGTAATTTAACATTAAACTCAGATTTCAAGTTTGGAGAAATTCAAGAATATTAATTTATAAACCGAGAACCATAAGATTAAAACAAATCTTGAACAAGTTTGGGCTTAGAGTGTGACATTTCAGTGAGAAAGCCATACAATTGTTTCCTTCTTATTAAATCCAGTACCATTGTGACAACTTATCGTCGAGTGACCGTTTCGGTACCTTAGTGGTAAACAGTGATTTCCTCATTAAATTAACTGGAATGAAATAAATAATAATGTATCTACTAAAAAGCACTAAATTCTTTATCCCATCCCAAAACTGCCAATTATAATCCATTATTTTGAATATACGTCGTAAGAAAACACGTACATGTCCAGATGAACTCGGAAATGTTGACGTCACCTATCGGGTGACCTTTTAAATACAGGTGCGTACACAGTATCATGTGACAAATAGAAGAGCAGATGTAAATGTATACGGACGTTTCATACTGATGTAAAGAGACATTCAGACTTTTGGTATACTTTATATTGAATCAAGGTGATGCCGTAAAAAAGTGAATGAGTAAAGGGCTCAAATTCGCGGGGCGCTGGGCTGTTGATTGCTGTTGCAAACTAACGCTTTGTGCTCAACGGAAAAAAAAATATTGATAACGACTCCCCAGTAGGTATTACAAGCACAACGGTAAAAGAATGACATAGCAACAACCCAAAACCCTAAACACACGTAACTAAAGGCACCGGATTTAGGTCAGTCCACTGAAATATGGGGCAGTCGACGATACATGTATTTACCGAGTTACCAGGTAAAACATGAGGTCCAAGGAATAATCAGTATCAAGTAACTGATTCAAGAGTGACATGTTTTTATATTTTAATTACCTATCTAACCAAAATACTCCTTGTCTGTTGTATTTATTGGCTTTGGAGGATTCTTTGAGTACGGTTTTCATCATGCCCTCCACTTGTTTGTTTTAGTGCGCTTAAGTGTTGATTGACTTGTGTACCAATCAGAAGCGCCGTTAAAGAAGTGAAGAACGTGAATAGATAAATAGTACAATTATATCTTTTAATATTGACCGACCGATTCCTCAGTTCGTGAAATCGTAAAATCGATTTGGGTGACATCAATCGCGGTTTTCGATGCATCGCAGGAATCGCTGCACCTCACGCCTCGTGTTTCCGGTAGAACGATTACAAAGTGGCAAAGTAGCAGATAACTGAAAAGCATCGACCGATTTTAAATTTTTTAATGCCTATCTAATTTGTTGACCAAATCTCAATAACTAAAACATTCAACGAAAAAATATTAAAATATGGAAAATTAAAAAAAAAAGATTTTTTTTTGACGATAGACCCTCTATTTTCGAACAGGAGTTCGCCGAACAAAACTGGTAATTCAACACATCAGAGATATAGCCTATTATCCTGAAATTCGTTTCCCTACTAGTCATCATCTCTGAGAACGACTCGTGGACAAAAATAAACGGAAGTCTATATCTCCGGACCAGAGTGAATTTTAAAAAAAACGGATTTATAAAAATACCTATATAACGAACAACTTGGACTTGCTAAAAAAATCATAAAAAGCGTTTTTTGAGTAATTGAATTTTAACAAGAAAGCCCAAGCCACATCGCTCCACCTGAGCACAGCTGCTCCATGAAAAAAGGACATATTTGGGAATTAGAAAGTCGACGTGACTAAATCTCAACCTATGTCGTGGAGGCATTTAATCTGGAACCAACTAAATCTAACTCCATACCCGGGGGGGGGGGGGGGGTGGACTTACTATATTACCGATAGATAGGGGTGTCGCCTGAAAGTAGCCTTTTTCCACTAGAAGAAATACGACAAGGGTCATAAGAATTCAGCAGAAATTTGAGATAAGTTATATGTTACCTCAATTAATATGAATGGCCGTACTAATTTGACCAGCTTTGGCAGTTCTTGTTTGTCAATATGGAAAGGTCACATTTGACAGAAACATTATATAAAGTATACATTCTCCAATCAAATATATTGAAAAGGGGGTCTGCATCAAGCGGCACATCCCTACCCATAAAATACGAAGGACTAGTTTTGTCAGAGTTCAAGAAATAGATTAACTTCCATTATTAGGTCCACCTGAGTAAACTCAGTGACCTAATTGCAATGGTCTGTCGTCCGATCAGTGCGCCAATCAGATCTGCTGTCACTTGCTAATGGCTACCCTAGAAATCTGGTCGCCATTTAAAAGATTTTAGTCCATTTACACATTCTACTCGCCAAGTATAAGATTTTAGATACTACCGTATAATACGAACTTACAAAACTTTCATAAAGCAACACATATCTGATATGTTCACATATTTATTGGAAAGAAAATGCATAAATTCCGCGGATTATGCCATCCATGCCAAGTTACACTAGTTCTAGTCTGGGGCATTAATAACCGATAATAATTCCGAAGTGCAGACCTCAATTTTTTAATATCGTAAGTTACCGAAAGGTTGAAATTAATCTTCATACTTGCTTTCGTAGGGGCACTAAATGGGGTGGAACCTGTGAAATTAACCCCCCCCCCCCCCAGGCCGATTCCTAGCTTGTACAATACAGTGGACGATAATGACCTCCCTGCCAAAGGCTGTTTAGCTCTGCGCAAGGCCTAAATCACATCTCTTCGACCGTAATGTGATGTTTCCATAAACAGCCTATCAATAAAATTGTTGTTTGTCCGGGCCCATCTTTGAAATATTATTCAAACTGTTCGATTCCGATTATATTTGAATGAGTCCAAGGCCCGGAATTTCTCCCACTCGCGAAAAGCTGCGGACTTGAATATAATTCTATCGCAAACATCAATTTTCTAGTCGCCTTAGCGACGTTTACCGCAACTGGTGAGCACTGGTCGTGTGTTTATTCTTCTTGAATAACTTGTGCCAGTCCAAATTCTTTTCAAAATTGGTAAGCACTTTGGGGAAGGGCCACATAAATTGTGAATGTCAGGTCTTGCCCAATGGGGCCATTGGGGTGGGGCAAAAACGTCAAATGTGACAATTACAAAAAATTCTTCCTAAGCACCCGCACATGTCTAAGAGAACTAATCGTAGTGATTCGCTGAGCAGGAGGCTCTACCAAAATGATAAATTTGGTGATCCCCAGGGTAGGGGTTCTGACCCCAGGGTGGGGCCAAACTTGGTACATAGGATTTATATGTAAAACATTTGAAAAGCATCTTCTTTGATGCTATTGATATTAGGCCTAATGTGAAACTAAATGAAAATTTTGACTGAGTAGGGAGCCTTTTATCAAAATTGTAAAAAAAAAAATATCCTTAGGGTAGGGCCAAAATTGTCAGTGATGAAATGTGTTAACAATTGGACATTTTTAACTTCTTCTTGATAACTGCCATTCCAATTCTTTTCAAATTTGGTTTGATGCATCTTCTGGACAAACAGACAAAGGATGCCGTAAAAATGGAAAACATTCGTCCGGTTTGGTTTTTCATTTTATGACGTTGATGTATCGGTGGTTAGCGGTGCGTTTTAGACGCTTGAATCCACGGTAAACATAGCGCGTAGCAAGAGATCTTTGACATGCCACAGCGTTGTTCTGTGCCCATGGTGCCGCTATGCAATAATTATGATGGGCATCAGTTCCCAAACGACGAAAATAAATGTTTAGAGTTGATTGTTGTAATCAAAGGATAAAATTAAAAAGCTGTGGAAACCACAAAATATCGGTTTACTACGATACTGCATTTACACGAGGAATAGTCAGGTTAGAAAGCCATTACAGATCTATCGATCAGATAGTTGGTATCAATGCAAAAATATTTGTTAAACTTTATGATAATATTTCTTTTTCGTTTTTATACGTATTCAATTTAAGTTTAACTATGTCATAAATGATGGCAGGTGAAGTTAAAATGCATTCCTCGGCTATTAGCATATTGATGTCATGATTATTGTACTATTAATATTGAACTTTGCATGCGTTGCTTTGTGTTTTCTTTTATATTCAGAGTGACCAAAGGAATAGCAACGACAGGCAAGTAAATGTTCTGTTAATAATTTTGCCAAGATAACCATGTTGTATACAAGTAAATTAACGACATTGTTTGTTACATTCACTCACAGGTAATTAGTTTGATCTTTTGACTAGTTTGATAAATTAAAATATCAACATTTCACTTGTTATATTTGTAGTAACAAAAAGTATGAGATACAGATTTAGATGATAGTTGAATGTACCT
>CAJDSM010023470.1:0-15760 GCA_903981925.1 Ostrea lurida
TATGAAGTTTCTAATTCTACCGATGTCTTTATGTCTTTAAGTTGGAAGTAACACAGTTTGCTAGATGTTTAATATTGTGAATCCATGGGAATAGCAGATTCTATCAAAGAAAACACCAATGTTTTTTTTTTAGCACGATACACTTGTAATGACTGATCCCCAAATGTGAGTGACAATCTAAAAAGTCACCAGATCTTCTTTTTAGGAGCAAAAATATCAGTTCAGTTTTGTCCTGATTTGTTTTAAGGATATTTGACTGCATCCCAATCAATTAAAATCAGATCCTCTCAAATCGTTACAACTGTAGAAGTGTAACGATTTGAGAGGATCTGATTTTTAATTAGATTGGACTGCATTCCAGAAACTTATAATATTATCTGAGAGGCACTATTGAAGTCTATCTGCAATTCTAGTCCAGGTTGTCGTTAGGTTTTACAACCATGTATACCTGGTGTCGTCGGCATAACAGAGAGATAGCACATGTCATGACGTCGGCATATTTCACCAATGGGTTTAGAATAGGGATGGCAATGTTTAATCGGTTACTCGGTCGGAACAGTGGTAATCGGTTGCAAAATCTGTAATCGGTTAATAAAAAAAAATAATAAAAATGTGTATATATTGAATGTATCTTACCACGAATTTACCAATCCATTTACAAAGCTGCTGAATAGCGCCATGTTTGAGTTTTCATGTATCAATTAGTTAATTTGGAGACGATTCCCTGTATGGGCGGAGCGTGAAGAAAGGTGCTAATTACTGTTTGAACGTCGAGTCCCTGCAACAATGTTTCTTTAGTCGGACATAAAGGACAATAAGATGACTGTTGAGTAGTGTGAACTGTTTGCTGTTTTTACAATTTGGTTTATCATTGAACATGTCGCCCTTCACCTATTCTCAGCTGATATTGAACAATTGTTTTCGTCGATAAAAATGGCAAATGGCGATATATTAGTTCTGAATAACACATGTCACTATAATAAATTACTTACTTTAGTTATGAAAATGGTGAAAGTCAAGAATAAATTTGTGAAATCTGGACTTTGGGATTTATTGTGCATGTTTAATCCTTGTTTCTTTCTTACACGTATTGCATTAAAAATTTTATTGTTCTAATTCAACACAAGAATATTACTACAGTGTTGCATTGTATTTTTGTGCATACAAACAGAAAATTGAAGGAAACTGAAGCCATCAAGTATGTTTCAAAATGTATATAATTTGATACGATTAACCGGTTAATCGGTCGGAACATGTTGCGGTTAACCGATTGGCAATTTTGTATTCGATTGTCATCCCTAGTTTAGAAACATGCAGTAAAGTCGTGGTCCCAACACAGAGCCCTGGGGAAAGCCAAAACATAGCTGAACATCGCTGGGAACTGTTTTACCAATTGCAACCTGCTGACTGCGACCAGAGAGATATGATCTAAACCATGCCAATGCTGATCCAGATATAAGATAATATATAAAAGGGATTTTTCAAATAAAATGGAGAAAAAAATCCCAGGTATATCCTTGAATACCTGTGAAATGACCTATAAAACGTAGACCGTACAGAGCTTCCGGTCCAGATTATTGATTTCCTTCTCCTTCTACAACAATGTACAAAATGCTTATTTCTTTCTATAACAAATTAATTTTCCTTTCCTTTCCTTTTACAGCAATATACAGATCTTGGTTGATTTTTTTTCAATGCAAATAAACTGTGAAACTCAAATAAATCAAATGGCGTTTAAATGAATGCTCGAGATATTTTTGACAAAAGCACAAGTGTCAAGATATCTTAAGAAAGCAAACAATCTATTGGGTCAAATCCTGTCTGACGTTTTTTTTTAAACTAATTGTTAAGCCTATATAGGGCTCACGACAGATGCGACCGGTTTACAGAGAATGCTTCCACCTCTGGTGTGTCCAGGGATCTGTGTTCTCCCTACTCTTCATTTTGTATAGAGTCACGAGATAGACCACGGTGTGTTATCTGTTGTAGTCTTCGTCGTCTTAAAACTTTCATATCAAAAAAAATCTGCACATATTTTCCCTCTATCTTTGTATCTGAACTTGCATTAAATTTTCATTAAATCTGCACATAACCTGAAAACTCACATTTTCCAATGATCCCGCTGTTAAAGTAGCCATGTTAGGTTTTGTGTTTTTAAGGGGGGGGGGGGGCATGTTACCGGGATCATTATTTTGGTCCATATGATAAGACACTGCCAGTTTGATATTAAGATATTCTTCCAGCACAATGTCATCTTAGAGTAACAACAAGACAGTATTCTGCTCTAATTTCTCTTCTATGAAAGACTAAATAACAAAGAAGGCTGACATAATTTACGTAATTTTACATATATCATTTTCATTTTACCACGTTAAATAAAACCTCAAAATTGTTAGAGAATTATCACAATTCCTCGCAAAATTAACAAGAAACAATGACAATAGAAGATGCGCCACCAAACGTCCAGCATCCTGCAGAATCTCGCCTACGTCACGTCCGTAGAAAAACATTGATCTACACTCTGTGGCTCTGAAGTGTCCATCTTTTCATGTGGAGGGCTACCCGCGCTCTCTACAGTCTTTTCCTGGGTATTTCTCTCGGTGTCGCTCCCCCCTCCACCTTGCTCTGAATCAAGTGTTTGACACACTTGTTGACTACCCCTAGAGTCTTGACCAGTTTCATCAAGCAGTTGAGTGTACATTGTTTCGGATCCCTTTTCTTGACCCGTCATACTACTGGGTCCGTTACCGTGATTAGACGCACCGTCCACGTTTTCTCTTTCATTTGACCCTGTCTCCGATTTGGTCGTTTTTCGTGTCCGGTGGAGCTGCACCGAGTCCGTGTTCTGCAGGTCCTCTAGGAACTGTCCCAGTACAGGGAAAGCGTGGACAGTCGCCTCATAAAACACGTCATTGTCCAGCGTTTGATCCTGCTCCGACACTGAAAGCACCATGCAATTCGTTATATTTACATTCACCAAATTAAAGATTTTAACAGGTATACCCCCTATCCCTTTAAAAAAAAAGACCAGTAGTATATTTCTTGATAAAAGCACTGTCTTGTCAACTTGCCTGAAATTTTACCTCGATTTTATAAATTTTAAAAACCCCATATACATGTACTACCATTATGTATTTACACTGAACACACACTGATATTCTCGCCTCGTCAGACGGTCTTACACTGGACACTCTACAAATCTGCATGAATACCTGATTTACCTAGTCTTACGTAAAATGGCAAAATGTTTAATCAAGTTTTAAAAGTAAGATTTTTGTTCCGGCTTACATTTATTTTTCGCCACAAAACAAAACATATTTTTGCAATACTGAATACAAACTTTTACACATGGTGCTCCAGTATGACTTTAAATATGATCCATGTCATTTTTGTCTTGACTAATCTTACGCTACTGCACACAAGTCATGACGATTCTCAAAAACAGAAATCAACCCCGAATCTAAATGAATGTTGTATCTCCAGACCTTTGCATGGTAACAGTTAACCTAAGTTGTACATCAAGAAACGCCTACCTAGTTGGGGTGGCTGGTAAGCTGAGAATACCGAGAGAACAGGTTCTCTAGTTACAATAGTCCTGGACACGCATTCCATCTCCTCCAGAGTCTACAGTCAGAAAACAACATCATGACAACTACGTAAAATCGTGCACATGGTAACAGTTGATTGTTTAATTGATCACACGTGCTGCCTTGAATGTACATGTACTCATCGCATTATACCGGTACTTGACGAGACTTTCTGGAACCGAGTATTCTTCCTTAGATTCATTATGTTTTTTAACTAAATCATACACAAATGCAACTTACCATCAAAAGGCTCTTTGGTGAGGATACCACTTACCGCCAACAGGTCCTCAGCTCTACTTACCTCCAACAAGTCCCTCAGGTGAGAGTATATTTACCTCAACAAGTCCCTCAGGTGAGATTAGTATATGTACCTTAATAAGTCCCTCAGATGAGATTAGTATATTTACCTCTAAAAAGTCCCTCAGATGATATTAGTATATTTACCTCAACAAGTCCCTAATGTGAGATTTGTATATTTACCTCAACAAGTCCCTCAGGTGACATCAGTATATTGACCTTAACAAGTCCCTCCAGTGACATTAGTATATTGACCTCAACAAGTCCCTCAGATGACATTAGTATATTTACCTCAATAAATTCCTCAGGTGAGATTACTATATTTACCTCAACAAGTCCCTCAAGTGACATGATATTAGTATATTTACCTCAACTCCCTCAGTTGACATTAGTATATTTACCTCAACAAGTCCCTTAGGTGACATTAGTATATTTACCTCAAAAAGTCCCTCAGGTGAGATTACTATATTTACCTCAACAAGTCCCTCAGTGGAGAATAGCACGTACCTCTAAGAAGTGCCTCAGGTGAGATTAGTACGTACCTCTAAGAAGTGCCTCAGGTGACACGGAAGTAAGTATGGAGTGTATCGGCCACACAGATCAGTGAACGAGATGCCCGGATTAGACACTATGTATAACAGTATTGATTCCATCATAAAAGAGAAGACAGGCTTATTAAGATAGCCCTCCGGCTTTTTCCACGGGAAAATCTGTAGGCGGATCTTCTCGTATGTACTGAAACAAAATTTATCTACTTTTTTATTCTATCATTATTATATATGGCTTTGAAACATACTTCATAATTTGGTATAATAATAATAATTCTTCATATTTGAGAAAATTAGATCTGGTATTCATTTCCCATCCAGGAGAGTACTAATATGATTCACAAATAAATTTAGCCTGGGCAATATTTTCTGTATTCTTTACAGAGATAAGATATGGTTAAACTTGCACAATAACAGAATCCACACCTCAGCGCTTTAGGTCCGACAGCAACCGAGCCCGTATCCACCCGTGGCTTTTTCACCGTTGATTTTGACCTAGTGATTCTGGTGGTAATCAGTTCAGTTTTTGTCCCTTTCCGTGCCACTTCCGGTTCTTTAACCACACTCTCCGATTCCACGTTGTCAATCGCCTTTCCGGAACTCTCGGCATATTCCGTTTGTGTTGTGGCCGAGGAAACCCGATTGCCGAGATCGACATTCCGAACGTTCTCTGCTTCTTTCCCTGACGTCACACCGGTCGTGTTGACGGTTAAATCTGTACTTGTAACCCGTGGACTGTCTGCTTTGTCTGTTGAGATGTCTGTTGCTGTGCAAGCTTTAGGTAGTGTTTTCCTCTCTGGTTTCACTTTCGGTCCATCCTTGGAAGTTACTGCACTATCCTTGCTTACAAACAATTTGTCTTCTGTCTGCAAGGAAAAAAAAAAAAATAAATTTCATAAATAGTTACAAAGTCCAAGTTTCCGAGTTTGTTTGATTTTATTTCTTTGTGGTCAATCAAGAATCCTACAGAGTTTTTTTTCAAAGTGAGAAAAAAAAAAATGAATCTGGTGAAAAAGATTTGAGTTATCTCTCTTTCTCCTTCCTTGTCCCCGGATTTGGTCAGTCGTGCACGGTATCAATGCGCTGACTACGTCATATTAATGTATTGATGTAAATTAAACCATGATCTCCGACACGAAACTTACCAAGTCAGTCACCGTCTGGCTGAGATGACCACGCCCCCTTGTATCCTTGTAGTTGTGAATGACCCAGGATCGTGCATGAGGGAGGGACACATACTTCACTTCAGTAGTTCCCACACGTAGAATCTGTCAGAAAACAAACACAAGGGTCCATTAAAATTCAGTGAACCAGCAATGAGACAAAACTCCGGATGATGATAAAATCTACCCATTTATACATGTATCATCAGATCAAAGTGTAAATATAAACAATATATGTCTTTGTTGTTTTATCGAGTGATGAAGGTTGCAAATTGTTGCAGAAACATAAAATCAAAACGTAATTTATATATAAGCGGGTTAGGATTTTTTTCTGCAATACTTAGAGTTACAGTGTGCCTCCATCACCCGATTAAAAAAATGTTTAGATAAACCGTAAACCAATGTATATGTACAAACAAACGTCATCATTTCAACAGACTTATGTAAATGGTATTTTGCATACAAAGTCAAATTTTGTGTTTGTCATTAATAAGTCATATTTCTAAACAGAGCATAAGATCACTTTTCTTGTTAACCCGTTCTTGTTGTGTAGCTGTCATTTAATAGTATAAGAATACTTTTCGAATTGACCCGTTTTGGTGTTTAGATTTTTTCTCTTAAGAAATTTTCTTGTCCCCATAATGATTGGGATTTTTTTGTGCTGTTGTTTTTTATTTGATGTTTTTGGTGTATTTTTTCTTCCTTCATAATAACTTTTCTTGTCCTACAGTGAAAGCTTATTCTCACAATAAATTTTCTTGTCCCCAACATTGATAGTTTTTTTTTCTCAAACTAAGTTTTCTTGTCCCACAATGATATATTTTCCTCACAATGATAGTTTTTTCCCCTCACAATGATATATATCTTTTCCTCGCAATGATTAGTATATGAACAATTCTATAGAACACATCAGAAATAATGGTGGTGAGATTCGTACGGAGCACAGGATGAAATTATATCATTTTCAGGAAATTGTTGTATCAAATTCTAAATCACATGGCCAGACGCCTTTATAATTCTATTTATTTATTTTCTGTACTGAGTACGAATTTAAAAATTCTATCATCATGGTGCATTCATGGCATTCTAAACAAGAGCAACGCCAACGTGGCATGACTACGCCCGTACAGATTTCAGTGGGTTCATATTTCAGAGTTATACTGTCCTTTTTAAAATGCTAATTCATTATCATACTAATTGAGAAACAATATGTCTGTATCCTGCCTACAAACGTTTTCCTATTAAGTGACTCTACGACCTTGACCTTTGACCTTGAAAAACAATAGGCATCTTTCCATTTTATTTGGTGATCAATTGTACCAAGTTGTATGATCCTGGAGCTTACGGTTCGGTCTGTATCCGCCTACAACGTTTTCCTACTACGTGACACTACGACCTTGACATTTGACCTTGAAAAACAATAGGTGTCTTCCTTTCAATCGGTGATCAATTGTACCAAGTTGATGATCCTGGAGTTTACGGTTCGGTCTGTATCCCGCCTACAGCGTTTTCTTACTAAGTGACACTACGACCTTGACCTTTGACCTTGAAAAACAATAGGTGTCTTCCTTTCATCATGGTGATCAATTATACCAAGTTGTATGATCCTGGAGATTACGTTCGGTCTGTACCCGCCTACAGCGTTTTCCTACTAAGTGACACTACGACCTTGGCCTTGACCTTGAAAAACAATAGGAGTCTTCCTTTCATCTTGGTGATCAATTGTACCAAGTTGTATGATCCTGGAGATTACGGTTCGGTCTGTATCCCGCCTACAACGATTTCCTACTAAGTGACACTACGACCTTGACCTTTGACCTCCGACCTTGAAAAATGATAGGTGTCTTCCTATCATCATGGTGATCAATTGTACCAAGTTGTACGATCCTGGAGCTTACTGTTCGGTCTGTATCTCCGCCTACAACGTTTTCCTACTACGTGAACTACGACCTTGACCTTTGACTCCGACCTTGAAAAACAATAGGTGTCTTCCTTTCATCATGGTGATCAACTGTACCAAGTTGTATGATCCTGGAGCTTACGGTTGCGTCTGTATCCCGCCTACAACGTTTTTCTTACTACGTGACACCACGACCTTGACCTTTGACCTTGAAAAACATAAGGCATCTTCCTCTCAACATGGTGATCAATTGTACCAAGTTGTATGATCCTGGAGCTTACGGTTCAGCCTACAAAGCCCGGAAAGACAGACAGACGGACGGACAGACGTACAGACGGACGACGCTATACCATAATACGTCCTTCGACGGGCGTATAAAAATGAAAATTACATTCGTATTTGTTTTAATTCCATAGCCTTCCTTCTAAAGCAATTTTGCGATACAGAAGCATTTGTACACTGTCATGTATCGTTAGGAGACAAGACAACTTATCGGTGCTATCGAAAATGATTTACTTCCTATGCTAGATCGCGACATTACGACCCCAACGTAATAAATCAACCGTTTCCCGATAGATAGTCTTGGGATCTTTCACCCCTATCAACGCAGAGCGATTGGATAAATTTCTCGTCATACGGATATTCTACATAAACTTATTGATTCACTCTCTGATTCTCTGAGATCATCGCTCGAAGTTCCTCTGACATAAAATCAGATTATAATGACTTTAACTTGTTGAAGTAAAAAAAAAAGTACCATTAAGTCTCTTAATTTCCGTAATGGTAGTTGATTTTAAGATGACTGGGCAATAAAATGCCATTCGCATTGGATATTTACACTTGTAAGTGACAATTAAATTACATCACTGTATATAACAATGCTAAATGAGTTTCTCAATCTGTTAAATGTGCAAGTATTTTCATTAAGCACTCTGCATTTAGAAGTATCGAATATTAACATGACCTTCAAAACGGAAGTTCTGGGTCACGATGCAGGCGATGGCTCGTTAAAGAACCCTCGCCGCTACGGACCAGCAAGGGTGTTAAGCATAGGTCTAAATTATGAGTAAAAAAGGGACGTAAAACGAGGAAATAAACAATCCTCACCCAATGAATGATTAAATACAAAATGTGTTTGTGAAAAACGAGTGTCCCCGTATTCCACATGCCAGTGGAAGAGGCTTGTCATAAGAATTACACATGTATAATATGAAAAGTCTATCACTTACCATTCAAACATTATGGCCAATGTCAAAGTTTTGAAATGTAGGCCAAATTTCAATGTGAAGGCCATGAGGTCAAAGGTTTTGGTACCAGTTGAAAGGGCTTGTCATAAGGAATACACATGTGAAATATGATAGCCCTATCACTTACCATTCAAAAGTTATGACCATTGTTTAAAGTAGGTCTAAGTTCAAGGCCAAAGTTAGGAGGTAAAACAAAATTGATAGGCTTGTCATAAGAAATACATGTAAAAGCCTAGGAGGAGTAAGCATTCCCTGTTGACCGGTCACACCCGCCGTGAGCCATTTATCTAGATCAGGTAAACGTAGTAATCAGTGTATAAAGATCGAGCTAACAAAGGGCATGAAACCCATCAAACAGCATCTGACCCACTGGCAGGTCATACTGGCTAACTAGATCGTAATTTGCAAAATGCTGACTTTAAAGACTGTTGAAACCTCTGTCACATCAACTTGTTTGTCAGAAGCCTGTCTCGATTCGAAGATTGATCACACGTAGAACCAGCTCTTGTGTGTCGAATCAGTGGAGAGACCTTAAACACCATATGCAAGTGATATTGGAATGTTGATACATAAATTTGGAAAGTTGACGATTGAAATACTGAAATCATCCCGTTTGTTAAAACGTTGACTTGTTGATTGCCGTTAATGTTTATGCTCAATAAAATACATTTGTATAATACATGTAAGTATGAAGCGGCTGTGGAAGATTATGGCATCTCTATTTCGAATCCCTTAGAATATATTGAATCGATATTATCTAAAGGCCGAGTTAGCGTGGCTCTGCATACTAAATCAATATTACCATACACATTAATTCGATCATTATTTGAATACAGCATTGACACTATGTTGCGCTCAAATCAACTCCGCTGGGCCGGTCATATCCGAAGAATGGAAAACAACCGTATTCCAAAACATCTCCTGTACCGTGAACTGCAACACGGATCACGCACCAAAGGTGGCCAGAAAAAGCGCTACAAGGACTCCCTCAAAGTATCTGTCAAGCTGTTCAAAATACAACCTGGCACTTGGGAACACCTACATTTGTAGCCACAGACCGAACCGCTTGGCGCGCAAACGTGAAGATGGGAGCAAAATGCCACGAGGAAAATCGTACCCTTTTAGCAATTCAAGCAAGGGCAAAACGGAAAGAGAGAGCAGCATCAACACTAGCGCCATCTGGACCATCTTGTCATATTTGTGATCGAACTTTTCATGCAAGGATTGGACTTGTCAGCCATCTCCGATCCCACAACAATAATCAAACCAAAGATGAAATATGGTCATCTTTGTCAACGAAGGACGAACTACATGTGAATACAGAATGTCATTGAAAATCATTGAAATATTAAATTTTTAAGTATGTTGTTGAATTACAAATTCATTTGTGAAGCCGTACTTAACACGACGTCAAACCACGATCAGGACAGGTCACGAGATTAAGACATTGAAAGCTATATATCATTATCTCTTCTATTTCCTGTAGAGATTCTAAGACAAATAGACATGCTATACAAACACCAGAAGACGGCAATAGCGTGAAAGAAACACAAAATATTATCATTAGAGACCAATGTTTGTCATTTGTGTTTGTAAACACTGCAGTCTCCTCTTCTTAAAAGTTATTATACAAAAAATAATATACTCATGCAGAACATGCAGAACATGAAATTATTAAAGTATATATAAAAATATGCAGACATTATTGCTATTTGTTCAAAACCCAGAAGCCTCACTCGACATTCGAAATTCAAATCCGAGATTTGAAACT
Source organism: Ostrea lurida (assembly GCA_903981925.1). Taxonomy (NCBI): domain Eukaryota; kingdom Metazoa; phylum Mollusca; class Bivalvia; order Ostreida; family Ostreidae; genus Ostrea; species Ostrea lurida. The sequence goes on from CAJDSM010023470.1 coordinate 10,514, forward strand.
CAAGAAATACTTTTACAGAAAGAAAAATGTATCTATCATACATAACCAGAAAATTATCTAAGGGGAAATAATTCCATAAATTACAAAGGAATGGGTTTCCTGTAATATTAATGTACCTACATGCATGTAGAACTTTCCACTTTATTCTACAACGTACTCTTTCCATGCAGTATATGTATGTACATGTATATCGTTTCCCCCTGCAAACTATAGTATGTTCACGCGCAAAATCACAAGCGCTTGGGTTTATTAAGTAGAGAGGAAATTCGAATTATGAATCCCTTTATTTGGATATTGAATCTCGGATTTCGAATGTCTGAGCTTTCGTATATTTGAGCTGTTTATAGTTGATACATGTATTCATTCCTCGTTGGTGATTAACAGTCATTGACATTCCATCGACAAATAATTATATTCAATATTGCTCATTGTGATACGTACATTGTACCATAGATTATACTCGTGTATTTAATAATGAAATGATACCAAACAGATTTTGTAAAGTAGAAGACAAAGCTTAGGCATACATCATGCGTTATCAATAAATCAGCACATTGTCCATAATTACAATCAGTGTATTACTGCAACAACCAATGTATTGTCAGTGAGTCTGTACATCGTCCATAAATCAGTTCAGCATGAATCAGCAGTCCAGATTAAGATAAGTCAAGGATTTAAAAAAAAGCGACGGTTTGAAAGCGTTCCATACACTAACGTATATAATCGGGCAGATTAACTGACTTACCGATTATGGGATTACTCACACCTTCAGTCACAGAAAGGTGTGATAATTCTATAAACCTGCTGGCACGGAAAATTCATTTCCGACCACGGCGGTACTTAATTGCCCACAAAAATCCTGATACTGATCTCGGAGGCAGTTAAGAACGCTCATTTCTGATAATTCGATTAACAATATGGACGTCCGATACCATATCTAGCTCTAAGCTGTTAATTTCCACTAATCTGATTTATGCCGAGAGTCAGAGACATTGTAATAATCAGTCCCCAGGGTACAAACGATTCCAATTCTGCGTGTTTTACTTTTCCTAAGTGCGACGGTTAATCCACAAGCGCCCTCGTGCATTTTTAATACACGTACACTTGTTGCTTTGCCTATAATTACGAAATAAACGTTCGTGTTCGAATAATACAGGAGGATATGAACTGGGACTTCTTCACGACGCGTGTTAGCGGCCCGTTATAAATAGACCGGCGTGAGGCGCTGCAGTTCATACTCTGATGTGTTTTAATCTATTTTTATATATACTACATATGTGCATTGTTTATTATAAGAATATGGATAGCGCTGGAAGTAGTCGAGATATCAAAGGCACCCCCCCCCCCAAAAAAAATCCCATTGGAAATATATAAATACTACAAAAACAAAATATACTACGCCTTTTCAATTCTGCCATTGTGGTATAAAATTAAGAATTACTCTAAATATTAATCTTAATCTTATTCGGTATAATCAAAATTTCTTATATTATTTTCTTTCTTTCTCAAGTTTCTTTTTGGTCTTTTATGTTTTGTTTTTGTTGGGTTATTTGTTGTTGTTTTTTTTTTTTTTTTGGGGGTAGGGGGGTTACCTTTGAGAATCATTTCCTTTAAAATGTTATTCATTATAACCACGTTCGTCCCATTTTTTTTTTTCTCTCAACCAAACACAGAAGATGGAGCGAGACAACTACTAAGTAATGGAAACCAGCACTGCAAAGTTCTATAAACACCCATCTTTACAATGTTCACATCAAATGTTCTAATACAAAAAACGGACACCAAGGAAGAACCAAACACGTATAGATTCAGTGCCCTCAAAGTTTATGTATAAGTTACACCACGGATTAACTAATTTCTGAAGTGTTTAATCATCAGGGTGATGGATAAGGACTTCAGATGCCGGCACTGTCTATTGATCTGGTGGTGACAGATCACATCATAAGAGGCGATTTCGACTCTGTAATAGCAGCGACAAGCTAAATTGTTATTCACAAGAATCCTTTATTTAATGTTTCTAAATTTAACAGATTCTCAATTTGTTATCGAAAAAATTAAAATATCTCAATTTATAAACTGTCAAAGTGTTGTCTTCTTAAATTTCACGAAAATCCTAACTTGATCTATCCAACAATCAACATAGTCACGCTCTGTCGGTATACATACATCTGTCATCTATATGTTGATGTATATATTACACATCACAATATTGATATTATACATTCATCTCTATATATAATTATACACCCCATGTTATAATTCCCAGTATGCTACATTCCACATACATGTAGGTTGTGATTTCATGGTATTGTAACTTTTCCCACTTCTTTTTTGGGACATTTCTTTCTTTATGAACTGTTACCTCTATTATGCCTCTGGGCCCAAAATTGGAATAAACTTATCTTATCTTATCTTATTCTTATCATACATGTACTATCATTCGAAAAAAAAAATGTAGAGAGCGATGTATTATTTTCGATAAGTCCAAAACGAGGCTATTGGTAACGTTAAAATTTTTCGATGTATAAATTAATAAAGATTTATTTATTTTACGCCTTTTAATTTCCCTTGCACACGTTACGTATCACCCTTTTAAAATCCATCCTCTACTTGAAATGATCCTAATAGGCTTTCGTATAATACCATTGACGAGATTTTAAAGGTGAAAAGAAGTTATGGGCTGACATGGTGGATTTGAGTCGACAGTTGAGGAAGGATTTCTTTTTAACAAAGCCATGGCTTGAATTTATTCCAAGTACAGACATCATCTCGTGGAATTAACAGTTACACCATCAAGTTTCTTTCAATTTTATATAAACAATTCATTTTGTAAACACATTAATATATAGAGAAATCTTCCGACCTTTTATTATTGGCAAACTATAGAAGTTTGTGTCGTAATGGCTCACTTATATGTAACCTGAATGTACAAAGATGAATTGTCATTAGTGAAATTCCTTTCACTGACAAATGACTCTGATGAAGTACATGTATATACATTGTATTGCTGAAAGTCTGAAGATAAAAGACAACCACTTGATCGGACAAATAAATATACTTAAACATTTACCCCCCCCCCCCCCCACCATTTTTTTCGGGCAAGATACGGCGTCTATGAACAACAACAACCCCCCCCCCCCTTCTCCAGAATCTCCAAGGTAAAGATATCATAATAATGATACTTTTGTTTGGCATGTATCACATGGGTCTATTTCCGCTTTACAATTTCCATTGAGTTCAAAGTCCACGCGCAGAATGTTGCGTCCATTTTGTTCACATATATCATCTATCATCGGCCCAGTCTCCTCCACTTGAGCGTTAAGAACTTCATCATTCTTGTATTTTTGAGCAAATTTTGAGAAAGCTGTGGACTTCTTGAACACTTCTAGTTGATTGAGGTTATTCATGTCGCCTAGTTTAACGGCACTGGCGTGGTTCTCATGCATTGAGGTACTCAGTCTCCGGGACAATCTCCGTATTTCTTCTTTTGTGAAAAAACACTTGCAAAAAATCTTCCAGAATTGATTTCGAAAACGCTTACCAAAGAAATAATAAGGGACAATGTTAATGGCAGAATTCAGAATGACGAGAAAATTGGAAACTTCATTAAACGTATACCATGGTGTAGAAACGAACGCTTTTTGGTAGTCAAATGCCCAGATCATCCGTGAAATAAGGGCCGGCCCCTGACAGGTGAGAAAGATGACCACCACGCCTATCAGCATTATGGTGGTATCGTTCCGCCGTTTCTCTCTGGCGTTTATCAGCTTTCCCTTTTTCCTGGATTCGTGAACGGCATGGATGAGAAAAATATTGAGCACTAAAAGGGACAAAAACGGAAAACCAGCAACACACGTGAGATATAACCAGGAATGGACAATTTCTCGGAACTCCTCGCTATTTCCAAGATCCGTCAGTTTTATCACGAGCTGCCGACGATTTGTATCATTGGCCACAGTTATTTCAGAAGATTCATATTCAAAAAAGCGAATCATGTTAAATATTAATCCTGCTAAGAAAACACCCACTATAGACTTTCGGGCTGTAGAAATCTTGCACCACCGCTCAGCCTTAAATGGGTGGCAAATCATAATGTATCTATCGACTGTGAACGCGCACGTGAGCCAAATTGACGTCACTTGAAATGTAATGGCGGCGGGGTGAATGTATGGAAACAGTTTGATGTAGTATGATTTACCCCACGTTATTTCTTTAATTGGCTTTTCTGAGTCACGTGATAAAATGAACATTGTGAGAATCAAGAATAACAAATCACTTATGGACAAGGCTGTTAGATACGAGTAGGTACTACTCTTCATGCACGTCCTAGTCAGAATAACAGCGGACAGAATGTTCCCGATAATCCCAAAAGCACAGACAGCCATGCCACATATTCCCATCAGGTAATACATGAGCAAGCTCCTCTCGTGCATCGAGTCGTCGTGTATAACGTCTTGGAGAGAAAAGCTTAAATTGGATAAACTAAAGTTCAGAAACGACCCATTAAGGTCCTTCAGATGATGTTCTAAGTAGGGCAAAAATGATTGTAGATCGTCCATCATTTCCTTTGTGTTTCCCTTTGTTTTTAACACTAGCCGATGCACTGCATAAACCGGAAATGACAGAAGCCTCTTTTAATTTCTATCGTCGAGTTCCATTTACTTGTATAGATATGGCACAATTCAAAGATTGGTTTTCAGTATCATCGTCTTTCTCCGGAAAGGAAAATGTAGCATCTCAAATTTCCACTCCCATTCTTAATATAGAGGCCTGAAATAGAACACAAAAAAATATTACCATTAAAACTTACATCATTTCAAAGCCCTAGAGACATCCAGCAAACTGCCTTTTTAATCTAACAACAATTTTATGATAAAATACCATGGATGATTTCAAAGATGTGTGTAACAAATTGCTCTGGCTCCGTGAGCATAAAATAAGATTAGTATTACGCCGAGCATTAAATACTACACTGATCTTGTCAAACTTTCGTGTCAAACATTGGATATTTTAAAATAGATCGTGTCAAACGTTGCATATCAAATAGTTCTCGTCAAACATGAGATATTATATAAAACCTTGTCAAACACTGGATATTATATAAACCTTCTCAAACATTAGATATTATATTAACCTTCTCAAACACTGGATATTATATAAACCTTATCAAACATTATATATTGCAAAGAAACATATATTATAAAGAACTTGTCAAACAATATACTTAGGGAATAACTACCTTCTCAT
>CAJDSM010023475.1:15256-35669 GCA_903981925.1 Ostrea lurida
GGTAATGTCTTTTTACTTTTACAGGGTCAGTGGAATTTTTCTGGATCACCATGATGACTGCTGTGATTCTAAACAGTAAGAAAGTAATCATAGTTGTTGTATTCGTATGACTCGGGCGTAAAGTTTGATTAACTCGATCAGGTTTAAAGTTTGATTAACTCGTCAGGTTTAAAGTTTATTAACTCCATAGGTTAAAGTTGATTAACCTCGATCAGATTTAATTTGATTATCGATCAGGTTTAAAGTTTGATAACTCGTATCAGGTTTTAAGATTTGATTGACTCGATCAGGGTTTATGTTTTTGCGTCACGGCATTATGACGTCACAATCGAAAGCTTCCCATCTCGTTAACGCTCATTTAACCATCTCAAATCTCAGTGCATTATCCAATCAAAATACGTGTTACAAAACAATTGCATTAGAATATGGGTTTAAAGTTTGATTAATTCAATTTTAAAGTTTAAAAAACTTTAAAGTTTGATTAACTCGGGTTTAAAGTTTAAGTTACTTTAAATATATAGGTTTAGCTCAGGTTTAGAGTTTAATGAACGCAAGTTTAAAGTTTGAATAACTCGAGTGTAGGTTTAGTTAATTCAAGTTCAAAGTTTTATTAGGTCATACTTAAAATTTTATAAACTCTGAGTTTGATTAACTTTACTAGGTTTGGATTTTAATTAACATTAGTTTAGAGTTTGATTAACTTTGGTTTGGATTTTCCCCATTGTATACTATAGATTCGTTATTTTACGCAAGTATTTAACATTGTGAAATGACTCTACGTTAAATCGCGAGAATATAAATTCCCAAGTGTTCCAGGGTTCAAGAGTATAATTACATGCATTTTAACAATATGAAATAAAAGCAAATAATCTTTATTGTGAATGATGCTTCAAAAGTATGTGATTATAAATTGTTTGTGTATATTTAGAAATTTATAGTACAGTGATATATATTGATAGGTATTGATATACATAGGTAAGTATTGCTATATATAGATAGGTATTGATATATATTGATATAAAGTATTGATATATATTGGTGGGCATTAATATTCTTGACAATTTTTTACACAGTGGCCACCGGAGTATACCAGAACAGCACTTTTGGATTGGCGGCCATATTCCCCATGAAATACACAAACGCCATTGTGTTAGGAACTGTAAGTAAATGGGAGATGTACAAAAACTCTGTTATCTCAGAAATTGTATGGGATAAAGTAGAAAGTAATTGAAGTGTTAATGCTTCAAACATAGTAAGTATATTTACTTACATGTATCAGTTGTTCTTATTTGCTGTAAACTCAACACCTAGCAGAAGCCTTTGTGAGACAATAGAAACATTGCCTACAGTGTCTATATATAATGATCACAATGCCTTTATCCTGTAACCAATTTTATTTGAAATTCAAAAAAGACAGTTTTTAATTTCTTTTCATATTTTAATTCTGCAAATTTTAAAAGATGTTCATAATAGAAAATTTGTAAGAATTTAGCCTTTTTTCATTGCTTTCAATTAATTTTAAAATTTCACACACGTTGCAGAGAATTAAATTTATCACACAACTGTACTGTTTCTGGGTTCATAACACAGGTTCGGAAAAACGATATGAACTCGTAGCTGAGGTTCATAAAAATGCAAATTAGGTAGGTCAGTCAATCTTGCGCTACGTAAAGACAACGGCGCATCAGACTTTGAAACTGTAAACATTGACGGTAAAAGACATTATTTTGTCACCGAGTTTGTTCCAAGAGGGTTTTGTGTTTTTAATCAGGTGAAAATAAGTGCAACAGAAATTCCAAACTTGTTCAAACCTTGACGTTGCAGACGACGTCACAATCGAATTGACGACGTCAAACAATAACGAAGCATCGAATTTGGGTTGTGAAATAGAAAATAAATTAAAATACGTGTTTAATGATAGTTGTGTGATAAATGAATCTTATAACTCGTGCTTAATGGCATATGAAATTCGTTCGCGGATTTAAATTTCATAAATTCAATATGCCATAAGCACTCATTCAAGATCCAGGTTCTCACTAGGATTTTAAAAACTTGAGTCTGGGACTCATGGTTTTTTGCAAAAGTTGCGTCCCAGCTAAATTTGATGAGTCCCAGAACAATAAGACTGAGTCCCGATTTACAACTGTACACTCGCATCAAAACAATAATTTTTAAAGAAAAAATGTTTTTATTGGCTATTAGATGAATAAAATATATACATGTAAAAAATACTATAGCCACGATGGCTGCCGAAAGTGTCTCTTAATATTTCTTCTTAACAAGAACTAGATAAATCACCAGTAATATCTATCAAATTATCAATACCTCATAAACATGTCCAAGCGTACTAAAAAGAATGAATAAGAGCTTCTTGGTAATGAAAATACATGCTTCACTTTCATTTCACGCTTTAAGGTTCTCGTGTAATGAAAATTAGTTTCGCTTTCGTTTCTGTACCGGAAGTTTTGGTTCAGTATAAGCAGATTGATCCCGACATCAAAAATCTCGAATTCCCTCGACATTCAGGACGCGTCCTCAAACGGTCCGCGGACGCACCGTTTTAAACAATGTCGCGTCCAGCTCAATTTGCTGCGTAAAATTACGCAGATTCTTGCGTTAATGAGAACCCTGAAGATCCTCTATTTCTTGGGGGTGGAATGATATTTATCAACACAAAGCAAAAGACTATATCTTGTATATTCAAAGTTATATGTTGCAAAATTTTATACGATTCAAACCTTACTTCTGCCAGAATTTGTAAGTTTGTGCATAGTAATACACAAGGCAAATTGCAACATGCTAATTATAGCTCTCATCTGAGTAAACAATTATTTTGTTTCTTGCAAAGCTGATTGATTGAATGTAATTTTAATTGATAGAATAGTGAAAAATGAAAAATCAGTTTGAGGTATGTGTATGCTTTTGCTACAGAATATAATAAACATGCAATGCAGATATATGCAGTGTCTTAAAAGTTTGTGAGATACTCGATTCAATGTCGATTAATTATGTGTGCATTTCTAAATGAGCTTTTATTGATTGATCTAATTAAATGAACAATTTTCACTAACACTGTTGTGAAAGACGTGAACATCCATCTAATCTTTCAGTTTGATTTCCAAAATCAAGTCCCGTTGACGTAAGCAATTATCGGCAAAAATTTACTAATATAATGAAAACTATTGTGTCATTATAGTGCTTAGAAATTAGATAAATAAACACAGTAAGTCAAGGGCGCAATCTCATCATAGTCACCATGTGGTGGTTTTTGAATATTTAAAGGAAGACAGATGAATATATCAAATGCAGAAATAGAGAGCTTGACCACCAGAAACAGAAGTGCACAATCCAAAATTAGTGGTCCTGAAATACATTGATCAGCAAATCCTGATTTTTAGGGCTGATTGATGTATACATAACAGAGAGATATAGATAGATAGAGAGATATTGATATTTGCTGTATTTTATCCTCCTGTCATGATGCGCTGAAGATGGTTGGTGGATTTGCGTGACGAAGTGCGTCCCAGTGAGATGAATGGCAGATGATTTGGGTGCACGCTGAATTGATATACGAGAGCTTGATTAAAAGAAAATATTCTCTTTGGGTTTGATGGCTATTAAGTTTATTTTCTTTTCCAGGTATTTATTTCAATTTAACACTCTATGTGATGTTTGGTTATACTTATGATCTGTTTTCTATTTAATTTCAGAATTTTTCTGGAGTGTTCATTGCCATTGTCAACCTAATCTGCATTGCCAGTGAGTTACAAGTTTATTTACGTTGTGTTGTACATTTTTCATCAATATCTAGTAGGCACAGAGATGGCTATATTTTAAGGAAATACAAAATTTGATGGTGTAGAATTTCACTGATTTTTTTTGGTTAAAATTTTTTTGATTTTAAAAGGAAAAAATTGAGTGTATGGAGTCTTGATTTCATGATGAAGAACATCTTCGCTAGCCAAGGGTTTTCGTCCACTCCGCTCCCATAAACCCTTGGCCGATATGCCTTGCAAATTGCCGGTCACATGTACTGCCATCTATACAGTCACGCTAAAGAACGATAATTCTGATGAAAAATATTAGCCAATGAAAATAACGGCTTATGCCGCTATAGTCAGCAAGCGATCTAAGTGAGCGGATCAAAGGAGCTGATCTTAATCAGATTGATAGAAGTTACACATTCAGAATCGAAAAACTTTTTTAAAAACGATTTTCAACAGCAGGAATTCTAAGCCTTTGTTGGATCAACATGATGTGTTTGTTGGGACTAAGACGTTGAGTAGGAAAACAGTCTGAGATGGGTGTCGTGTAATTAGTGACGCCCGGGTTGTGGCACTGCTTCAGAATATAAATGGAAGAACAGGTTGATAGACTTAACAGTCTTGGTCTTTCTGCTAGGCCTATATATATCAACAGTCTTAGAATTCACGTTAATGAAGTCATTGCGGAAAAAATACCAGTGAGTATACATGTATAAAATACGTATATATTACGGAAGCCCATGCCATGAAATTCAGATTTATCCCTCGACTGCTCGAATCTTAAAGCTTCTATTACTTGTTCTTGTACTTAAAATGTGTCAACATAAACTTGTTTTGGGAAGTACAGACGAACTAATCTCGCACAGCGGTTCCATTAGTTTCCTCGATTGTAAACAAGTTTAAAATCGTTAAACTGTGAAATGGGATTTCATTGGTCCGTCGCTTACCGCAACTCGCCAATCAAAAGTGACCGGCGTTTTGCAGTGCATATCGGCCAAGGGTTTATGGGGAGCGGAGTGGACCGAAAACCCTTGGCTAGCGAAGATGGATGAAGAATGATACAGTGACAGTTCATTATCTCCTTGGTATGGAGAAAGTGAATCCCCTTGCTTGCTGTGTCTGTAGTATTGAAGAAAATCACGCCATCCCAAATCAAGATTCTGTAATACATTACACTCCTCACAAATCCTTGATAGATTATGTTTTAGAAATAATGGATGCTCAAATTGCAAATCTGTCAATGATCGTAATTTTGGCCTCAGCTGAACATGAACTTTTAGCCTGTCAGGGTTCATGTTTTCGTAACAGGCAGACCTATTTAATTTTGATCAGATTGTTGATTTCATTGAAAGTTACATTCTAATCAAAAAAATTGTCACAAATTTTAGGCTTGTTCCCAAGGACCGACCTTTTTTAGTTGGCCAAAATTTGAAAAGAGAAAAAAGAAATTTCTCCTTGGTCTTTTTGTCAGAGCATTGGAACATCATCTTCCTCTGTGTTCATGATAAGTTGACATGTCTTGCCAAGATGGTAGAATGTGTATCCCCATTTCATGTTCAGTGTTGTGTGTTTAGTCATTTATCTTACACCTTTGGCTTGGGATGATGGGAATGCAATCTGGCTCCTAGACCATAAACTGAGAAGAGAATTAAGTCAAAATTTTGATTACTTGTATCTTAAGATTTATAGCACAGATGTTTTAAAAAAAAAGTAATGTAGGGTATTAAAAAGAAGTGTTAAAAAGAAGTCAAATGCAAACATATACTGAAAATTTCATTTGTTTATGAAAATTATGTTTTAAGTTAATAGCTGGATTTGAAATTTATACTTTTAAAGTCTTATCTCAGTTTATGGTCTTGAGGCCAGGTTATGACTATACTACAAAAATTTTGACTCCACAGAAATAAGTGTTGTTCGAGTGTAAAATTTTGTAGTAGATAAAGCAAATGTTGTTTGCAGGTGCCCCCGATCCCTGGACCCAGGCTATATATTACTTTGTGAGTCGTATCCGCTACCTACTGCTCGGTCTTTTACAGGTTGCCCCGCCGATCCCCGCGCTACCCAGGCTAATATTACTTTGCTGAGCGCTTCGCTGTTCTACTGCGTCTTTTTGACAGGCGCCTCCCTCGATCCCCGGATACCCAGGCTAATAGTATACGTTTGTCGTAGCGCTATTGCTGCTTCTACTGCTGTCTTTTACAGGTGCCCCCCGAGTCCCCGTAGCCCATGCTTGTATATTACTTTGGGCGCTATCGCCTGTCCTACTGCTGTCTTTTGATGCTACTTCCTACTGCCTCTAACGGTGAGTGGATAAATGTCTCAAAATAAACTTGCATGCAGGGAAGTCAAAACTTGGACAGAAGTCGAAATTTGAGTAAAATTTCCAAACTTGAGACCAAAATGACTTCCCCCCCCCCTGAGAAATTCAGGCCTAATCAACAGTTTAGTTTTTTGGTATTCATTATTTTACATGAATGAATTTACTTGTACGGCATATTTGTGACTTTTTATGCCCCCGCCATAAAATGGCCGGGGGCATATAGTGTTACCCTGTTCTGTAATTCCGTCCTTCCGTCTTTGTCCTTCCATCATCATTGTGGTTTCCGTTCATCTATCATCTGCAATGGTTAATTTTGCACACATTCAACTCAAATTTGCGTTATAGGGATACGTCACAGGAATATGAAGGTCAAGTTCGAAGTTGGTCATGGTCCGATGATTTGACAAAGTTAGCTCTCTTGAACTTAGAAAGAAAATAAAGGAATTTTCCGTTTCCGTTCATTTTCTCTGCACGGTTGCACACATTCAACTCAAATTTGTTATATGGTTAATTCACAAGAATATGCAGGTCAAGTTCGAAGTTGGTCATGGTCCAATGAGTTTTTGACAGAGTTAGCCCTCTTGAACTTAGAAAAAACTCGGAATTTTTCCGTTTCCGCTCATTATCTCCTACACGGTTGCACACATTCCCCAACTCAATTTTATATGGATATGTTACAAGAATATGCAGGTCAAGTTCGAGGTTGGTCATGGTCGATGATATTTTGCCAGAGTGTAGCCCTCTTGAACTTAAAAAAAAATCCAGAATTTTTTTTGTTTCCGTCATTATCTCTGCAACGGTTTCACACATTCAACTCAAATTTGTATATGGATACGTCACTGGAATATGCAGGTCAAGTTCAAAGTTGGTCATAGTCCGATGATTTTGACAGAGTTAGCCCTCTTAAAACTTAGAAAAAAACTCAGAAATTTTTTCGTTTCGTTCATTACTGCAACAGTTGCACACATTCAACTCAAATTTGATAAATGGATATGCCAAAGTTCATGCATTTGAAAAACATTCAATTTCAAACTTACGAATTTCCATCATTAAACTTCACTGTAGGCGGGGGCATTCGTGTCGCACCGACACATCTAGTTTTTTCCTGAGAAATTGAGTCCTGATCAACAGTTTAGTTTTTTGGTATTCATTATTTTACATGAATGAATTTACTTGTACAGCATATTTGTGACTTTTTATGCCCCCGCCATAAAATGGCCGGGGGCATATAGTGTTACCTTGTTCCGTCATGATTCTGTCATTCCGTCCGTCTTTGTCCTTCCATCATCATTTGGTTTCCGTTCATTATCTCTGCAATGGTTGCACACATTCAACTCAAATTTGATATATGGATACATCACAGGAATATGCAGGTCAAGTTCGAAGTTGGTCATGGTCCAATGATTTTTGACAGAGTTAGCTCTCTTGAACTTAGAACAAACTCAGAAATTTTTCATTTCCGTTCATTATCTCTGCAATGGTTGCACACATTCAACTCAAATTTGACATATGGATTCGTCACAGGAATAGGCAAGTCAAGTTCGAATTTGCTCATCGTCTGATGATTTTTGACAGAGTTAGCCCTCTTGAACTTAGAAAAAACTCGGAATTTATCCGTTTCCATTCATTATCTCTGCAACGGTTGCACACATTCAACTCAAATTTGATATATGGATACGCCACAATTCATGCATTTGCAAAACGTTCAATTTTACCCTTACGCACTTCCTTCATTAAACTTCACTGTAGGCGGGGGCATTCGTGTCTCACCAACACATCTAGTTTTGTGATACACTGGTGGTTAAAATAAGCTCGACTACCTGGTTTTTGTATGAAAGTTTGCCCCTCCTGCCGGAGGAGTAAACTGTCTTGGGTGGTTAGGTGGGCCGCAAGTTCCAACCCTGCCGGCATAGTTTGTTTTGTATGTGCTGTATTTTATTAGATCATCATCATGTTCTTTTTTAATCTTAACTTCACAAGTCAAGGTTATTCGTTTGTTAATGCAAGGTAACAAATCATAACTCTTAACTCTTGACTTGTGAAGATTATTGAATCTTGCATGTATAGTGAGTAACTGTATTGACTTTTAAGAAATATGCCTGCTATGTTGCCTTACTTGTGATAGCTGTAGATTTATGGAAGGAAATGATCTTTGTTGTAGAAATTCTACCAACATCACCGCACTCTTGTACAACATCGGCAGAACAGGGACGGTCCTTCACGTTCATTCTCAGAAACTTGTGCACTGTTTGGTCAGGTTCTTCGAAAGGTAAGAAATTATAAAATACAGTTAAACTTTGGTATCTTGAACACTAATATCTCGAATACCATGGCAATGTCAAAGTGATTCGGAAGTCCTTTAACCCTTTTACCCTCGAATCTACAGATATCTTGGGATTTTTTTCTCAGTCCCATCGAGTTTGAGATAACAAAGCAGGGCTCTACATTAACTTTTTTCCCTACCCGTCCATTCGGACAAGTGACTTTGAAATTTACTTGTCCGGACCCAAATTTTGCTTTTCCAAAGTAGGTCCAACAAAAAAATCAATAAAAGTACTGCTGTGAAAAAACAGCAAGACAAAAGCTACCCCTGGAGGCTCAGGGGTAGGACAAAAACTACCCCCTGAGGCCTCAGGGATGAGACAAAAGCTGCCAAAATTGACTAGTTTTCGTAAAATCTTCTCTACAACCACATATCTCCATGCGATTCATTGGTTCTGATCTTAGTGTAGGTCTAAACTTTGCGTGTGGTGTTTATATATGCACAGTATGTAAGACATGAATAGAATTTTCTGTTTTTATTGCTATCAATTGATTCTAAATTTGAATTGTTCTCCATTGTCAAGCATCCAGCTCTTGATTAGAATGTATTCAGTTCATGCAGAGAACTTTTCCATGCAGGACGTTCCGGATTTGTCTACCTCCTTTCCGCTTGTGTAGGGATGTGCTTCAGGGTCTGCAGATTAAATTGAAGATTTGCCTTGTTTTGTAGATCTGGGTGCAGGCTTTGTGTGTATGGTTTGTTTTCTTCGTAACCTTGACGATATTCCCCGGAATCTGGAGTAATATCACGAGGAAGAATTTCCCGATCTCCGGTAGGAAGCCAGCACGATAGTAGCTGTGATTAGCTACATCAAAATTTCGTGATTATTTATTGTATTGTACATTTGTAAGTAAGGTTTTGTATTTTATAAGAGTTGATGTTTTATGTTCTACAGATGACTATTGGGTGGCTGTGTTCTGTTTTCTGAGCTTCAATGTGTTTGCATTCCTTGGAAACATTGCATCAGAATGGAAGAAAATCGTAAGTACTCCTAGTATTTTTTTTTATACGCCCACATAAAAAGCGGGCGTATTATGCTATACCGCTGTCGTCCATTCCGTCTGTACCTTTTACTTTGTCTTCGCAACTCCTCCTAAACTATTGAGAGGAATTTGTTGAAACTTGGCACAAAGAAATATCACAATGTGGAGATCTGCATATTGCAAGGGGAGTGCTGTCCGTATGTTTTTTAAAGGAGTTAGGGCCCAAGAATATTTTGCTCATATGCAGATGTCACCATTGCCGGTGAAAGGTTGCAAAATTTAGGCCTATGCTCGGCGCTTACGACCTTTGAGACCTTTGTGTCTCATTCGAAAGACCACCCCATTTAATCACCTCTTTACGACAATACAGAGATACTAGGGATCTATTCTAACCCTTATCCCCACAGGGCTCTCAACTAAGATACTAAATTTGATTTTTCAAAGAATACCAAATATTAAAAAAATTGAACACTTTTTATTAAATATTAAATATATACAATGTTGATGAATAATGACAAATCAATAGCCCATGAATTACACAATATACAAGTCATGTAGTGGAAGTGGTAGAGAACAATCACATTATAAAACAATAAGCACTATTCTATACATCAACAGTAAAGAAGCAATACACCTCATAAGGCCACAAAATTGACAAATAATTACATTTCTTCAACACAAGAGACGATCACAACATACAACACGCATATTTTACTACCACCGGTTGACACTGGACATCTTCTTCTTGCTGATCCCTGATGATCTTCTGTTCCTTTTGTTGGAGAACCATTTCTTCACCTGCTCCTCCTTGATTCCTCCTCTCGTGGCGAGATCCTGGATGACATCTGGTGATGGGTACGGGCGGTCAAGGTGACTGTTATACCATGCCTCCATAACCTGAATGGCCTTCTGCGATAATGATGGTCTGGTGCGTAGGTTGTTGATGGTTGATGGCTGCTGAGGTAGACTGTCCTCCAGGAACTGTAGACTGCTCTCCACGCGGTCCATGATGCGATGGTGGATGTTGTTGTATTGTTGCTTGAGGTTTTCTTGGATGTGGTGGGGCTGGTTGGAGCTCTGATGAAGGGCACGGTAGCGATCAGTCTCCACTTGGGCACTCTGGTACTTGTAGAACGAGGTCAGGTCACTCATCTGTTGAGGATGGAAGGGACGAAGGCTGTCAAGTCTCTGAAGAAGCTGTTGTTCACGGCTGGTGGTAGACATCTCTGGTTGGGTGGTCTTGATGAGCACGGATCGGCTGTATGAAGTGGCCTCTGAACGGAAGATGGACTGAAGAGCACAGAAGATTTGGTTGGATGAGATGATGTTTTCATTGGAGATGTTCTGTTGTGGTGGAGGTGGAAGACACTGAAGTACAAGCTGAAGGTCAGAAGGAAGATCGTCTGGAGATTTCTCTGGTGTTGGTTGGTCACTGAAGAGGGAAGCCAGGCACTCATCAAATCTGGTCTCTGCTCTGCTGGTGTTGATGTCTGGCTGGCTGATGTCGATGTTTGGCTGACTGGTGTTGATGTCTGGCTGGCTCATGTTGAAAAGAACACAAATTTACAGAAGCAATGAATTCAATAGGAGCAAAATAGAGAAGATAGGTGAGATTCAATAAGGCAATCTGTAGGATGCTATTGGTTCTAGTACAGCCAAGATTGAATCAGGATTAGTAAAATTCAGTGGACAGAGGGTTTTTATACAAATCGGCCTCTTCTACAAATCATCATGGACAACAAACAGAGTTGTTCATTGGTCAGGAGTTTCCACACAGTTGTGATTGGTTGATGAATCCCACCATTTTAAAACAAGCCGAATTATGATTGGTTATTGTTGGGATATGGACCACCTCCCCTACCAGTCTGTGTAATCAGCTTGGGATCATTAGGGGTAGCTTGGGTGTGGTCACCTTGTAGTATGGGGATCAAAGTACACAACTGGTCTTTGTGTTTAGATAATGCTAGATAATTAGAGATCAAATAAGATAACCTAGTCCTTAATAGGTCTTAATTAAGACACTGTAATTGGTCATAATTTAAAATGCATGTACATCAAAGTGATGAGATTGTTGTTGGTAAGCCACATTTCATCCACATCACAGGACAGATCAAAGTGAGGAGATAGTGTTTGATTTATCACAATTAGTGCTCAGTGAGTACCAGATCACTGTGCAAAACTGGTACCAAAGCTTAATAGGCAAACACATAAGCCAGTAAAGAATAAATTCAAAATAAACTAATTAAGAAAGTAACCTGGAAAATATAATGCTTGAAAAATGTACTATTTTAAAAACTGTTTTTGATTTATTTTATTAACTCATGTTTAATCGTGTTTGGTATGTTTATATTTATTTATTATATATCTCATTTTAAAAAAAAATTTACTTAGAATTGTGAACTTTTCTGAAAAGAATTTCTAATTGTTGTATACCTCATTAGATTTGTTGATCTATGATTGGGTAAAAACGAAATGCATGACACCCTGAAATTATGAATTATGCATTGTTACTGAAGGTATAGTCCACAAAATTTCAGCCTCAAACATTTCTTTCCCTTCAAATAAAAACTGTTGATTTGTTACTAAGTGATTTATTGACCTGATCATCCGACTGCACTACCGGTACTACTGCTAGGATGGGGGGTGGAACAGTTCAAGTTCTCTCCTCTTTAAAAGTTTATTTTTTATGAAACAACTCAAATCTCGTTGATCCACTTCTCTGTGCAGTTTTACGTGTTTCATTTGCACCTAAAAGGTTACAGTTATGGAAATTACTTTGTGTCAAGTGCTTTTATGATACAGATTAAGATCAAAACAGTTTTAGTAATTCCAAATGGTCCCGGACAACTCGCCGAAAGACAGCTCACCGACAATGAATTTTACCATTTTATCTCATGATTATTATGTTGTATGTGTTCAGATAAATCTGTAATTAGAGTGATAAAAAAAAGCAAAATTTTCTGAATCTTTATTATTCATCATGGCAACTCCAAATACTCATGAATTTGAAGTAAAAACACAAATTTATTGCTTCCCTCAAATCAAAGCAGACTCGGTCCGAAATGATTAAAAGATCAGCAGTAATAGTTAAAATTCTACCCTATTTTTTAACACATCTATCATTTATGGTATCACAAGCTTCACCTATTAGGCCTAAATTAAAATTTTGTTTGTTTGCGGTTTCCCGACCGACACAGTAAATTCGTTCCGACTGAAAATATTTTATTTGTATTTACCAGGCGATATGGTTTTCATTTAAAATTCCTGAATGGTCAACAACACCCTTTGTCAGATTGAAATGATAATCTTCTTGTGTATATGAATAGGAATCTTATGCATATTTTGAAAGATGATAACATGTTAACAAAAGACTCCATATATTGAGACTTAGAAATGCAAATGTGGGACTCTCTGTGTGGGCTATGATACTCAGGTGACCGTTAAGGCCTGTGGGCCTCTTGTTGTCTATACTTTCACAGTTATGGCCAATAAATAGAATAATATTTTCTTTCTATATGCCCGCATAAAAATGCGGGCATATTATGCTATACTGCTGTCATCTAGCTTTCTGTCTATCCGGCTGTCCCTTTCACTTTGATTTTGCAATCCCTCTTAAAGTGTGTTGGGGGATTTTGATGAAACTTGGAACAAAGATAGATCACAATGTGGAGATATTGCAAGGGGAATGTTGTCCATGTTTTTTGAAGGAGTTATGGCCCTTGGACTTAGGTTTTTCTATGCAAAATACTTTGTCTTCACAACTCCTCCTAAACTTTTTTGGGATTTTTAATGAAACTTGGTACAAAGAAAGATCACAATATGGAGATAGGGATATTACAAGGGGCGTGTTTTCCGATGTATTTAAAAGAAATTAGGGCCATTGGACTTAGGTTTTCTATACAAAATACTTTGTCTTCGCAACTCCTCCTAAACCCTTGGTGGGATTTCAACGAAAGTTCACAATTTGGAGGTGTGCATATTGCAAGGGGAATGCAATCCAATTTTCTTTAAAGGAGATACAGCCCTTTGACTTAGTTTTTTTTATGTAAAATACTTTGTCTTTGCAACTCCTCCTAAACCATCTGGGAGAATTTGATGAAACTTGGTACAAAGAAAGATCACAATGTGTAGATGTGCATATTATAAGCGGAATGGTGTCAGTTTTTTTCAGTGAGTTATAACCCTTTGACTCAGATTTGTTACGCAAAATTCCATGCATTCTTTTCCCAGCTAGACATTTAAGTCGGATTNTGCATTCTTTTCCCAGCTAGACATTTAAGTCAGATTAGTCCCTGGGTCCATAATATATGCGGGCGTATCATGAACTGGTTTGGCGGTGCCCTATTTTTTTTTTTCAGTCAGCGTGTTCGTAGAGAATTGTGAATATCTAATGCATAGCCAGTCTGATGTCTGCTGTATTGTATTCTTGATGCCTTGAAGTTAATGATAATTTGAATTTGGCCAGTTTGAAAACTATGATAGATGTTTATCAGAAGTGATATGCGATATAAGTCATGTGTTCCCTCACTGCTATGTAATCTTGAACCACTTTGACAATTTTTTTAAATACTTTATCTTTTTTTTCACAGCCAGGGCCGCGATTCGTCTGGATCCCTATTCTCCTGCGAGGCCTGTTTATTCCATTCTTCCTGTTCTGTCGATTCGAGGTGGAGAACAAAGAGCGGACATTTCCCATTCTGATCGACAATGACTACGTGTACATCGTGGCGGGCATCGTGTTGGCCTTCACTAGTGGTTACTATAGCAGTCTTAATATGATGTATGGACCAAAGTGAGTAGAAAACAGTGTTTGTGAAATGCTATACCTCCCTCCCCTCCAGTTGTGGCAAGTTGATGGAAGTCCATGACCTTTATTTATTGCACACTTTAGTTCACCAAAGCCGAATGCTCAAGTGAGCTTTTCTGATCAAAATTTGCCCGTTGTCGTAAACTTTTGAAAGTTTCACATTTTCATCTTCTCCAGAACCACTGGGCCAAATTCATTCAAACTTGGTTTAAATCATCCTTGGGTAAAGAGGATTCAGTTTTGTTCCAAAAGAAGGACCTGCTCCCCTTCAGAGGGGAAATAATCACGAAAATGCAAAAATAGGGTGGTGTCATTTAAAAATCTTCTTCTCAAGAACCACTGGACCAGAAAGCCGAAATTGATATGAAAGCTTCCTTATATAGTGGAGATTCAAGATTGTTCAAATCATGACCCCCGGGGGTACAGTGGGGCCACAATTGGTGATCAAAAGTTTTACATGTGAATATATAGGGAGAATCTTCTCTAGAACCACTGGGCCAGAAAAGCTGAAAATTATATGAAAGCTCCTTAATAAAGTGGAGATTTAAGTTTGTTCAAATCATGACACCCGGGATATAGTGGGGCCACAATAGGGGATCCGTTTTACATTTGAATATATACAGAAAATCTTTAAAAATCTTCTCAAGAACCATTGGACCAGAAGACACAATATTTACCTAAAAGCTCCCTGATATAGAGATGCCTCCCGGGGGTAGGGTGGGGCCATGATAGGGGATCAAAGTTTTACATGTTGATATAAAGGAAAATCTTCTCCAGACCACTGGGCCAAATTCAACCAAACTTGGTACAAATCATCCTTGGGTAAATGGGAGGAATAAAGAATGATGAATATTCTTTTTAAAATCACTGCTGACAGGGCCATGCAAGGTCACTCGGGTGAGCGATGTGGCTTATGGGGCTCTTGTTTACCTTGACCTCTCAGTTTAACAAGTCTGAAGTTTCTCCCTTGTACATAGTTTAAAAGATGCAACATTCCAAAACCAATATGGCATTTTAATCTTGGAGATCAATCAGATTCGTTAATTACATTAATTACATGTACATGGTTGTCATGTTTTGTAAGTCGGGCTCCAACTTAGCTGGGGACAAGATTTTAATGCCCAGGATTCATAATTTTGTAATAGTGAGGCGACTCAAGTAAGTTGTTGACTGTCATTTTAATGATGGGTATATATACCATAGCTTTCCATAATTTTAACTCACCATGGCCATAGGGTACAATGAGCTATTCTGATTAAAATTTGTCCTCCAGGATGGGACTACAAAAGGGGTTTATTTAGGAGTTTAAGCTATAAATGTCCTAAGCTTATGAGTCATTGTACATGAATGTGGTAACGTTGGTGAGCATTGTGGTCCATGTGCCTCTTGCGTGTGTATTGGACAGGTTAATACAACAGATTTCAATGTTTTAGGTTGGTGGAACCGGAAGTAGCTGGAATCGCTGGGATGATCATGGCATTCTGTCTGGTGATGGGAATCACGACTGGCGTTAATTTCTCTCTGGCCGTGGCGAGTCTGGCCACTCAGTGATCTACAGTGACAGATTACCAAAACATTTTATCCAATGCTGCGGAAATTTCAGGACACAATAACTGCCCGTTCAGAATCGTGGATTCCAGTCTGTTAACTGCCAGTACATGTATCTTTACAAAGAAGATACTAAATTCACCTCTATTTCACAGTCGTGACTGTTCACTAGACTTTGTCAAATATCATTGGATGATATTATAATTCAGGAATCACCCTGTCTCGTCTGTCTGTAAATAATGAAATGCATTTAGTAAATTGCCATATTTTAATTACGACCTAACAGATTCCATTTTTTGACACATATGAAAGAATGAATTCCGACAATCTGAATCATGATTAGATCTCATCAGACAACCAATCTGATTGGATCCGCTCCGATATTCTGATGTCGCTAATATTGATTGATTGATTATTTACTGTATTACATCCCACTCGAGAATATTTCACTCATATGAGGACGTCACCATTGCCAGTGAAGGGCTGCAAAATTTAGGCCTATGCTCGGCACTCTGGGCCTTTGAGCAGGGAGGGATCTTTTTCGTGCCACACCTGCTGCGACACGGGACCTCGGTTTTTCCGGTCTCATCCGAATGACCGCCCCATTTAGTCGCCTCTTACGACACGCAAGGGGATGCTGGGGACTTATTCTAACTCGGACCCCCACGGGTTGATGTCGCTAATACAAAATGTCATATCAGAATGAACTTTAGATACACACGTACAATCAAACTGTCACTGGCAAAATCATTGGCTGTAGGAATAAGTGACGGTGAATCTCAAGGTGTTCTGGATAATGACCTTTTAAGGTACTATAGATTCTAAATTCAATTGAATTGGTTCATGTAGCATCATTTGATTGGATGACCTTAAGGTCACCAAAGTGCATGCTGACATGACCTTATACAGGATGTCTTCAGATTATCGAAGCGGATCAAAGATCTGGTTGTAATCAGATTGTCAGACAACCTGCTGACAGTTGCCTCTGTGCCATTTATCCCAAATGTTTTAGAATGACTACAACATTGAAAAATGTACCAATCCATCAAGGATACACTACAGTTCATTTTACACATCTTCATTGCATATTTTTTTTTTTTTAATTCTCATCAATTAAATGATAGAAATCATAGTTCATACATTCAAATATACAGCAGAATTTAAGAAATTTGTGGTTAAATTCTCATTTTATAATATTTGCGTAAAATGAGCTGTAGCGTCTCTAATTTTTTTTAAACACCCATCTTGATGGGAAGTATTCTGTTAGTGTTTTCTGTGTGTTTGCTATGCTTGGTAAAATGTGCTGTACATGTATGCCTGACAGAGATATAGTCATGCTTTGTTGAATTTACCCTTATGTGGGAAGCTGGTGTGCTGTGACTTTAATCCAGTGTCATATTCTAGGGTCAAGGTCACTAAATTTTGCAAATATTTTTTGTTCAGCTTGCCATTTTTTGAATTCTTTTTTTTTTTTTTTTTTTTTCCATTTTTACATGCTTTATTCTTGACCCAAGGCCATGTATCCTTAGTTTTTGGGTGTTTTTTTCCCCCCCTCGATCAGTACTTTTGAACTGGACTGAGGTCCTCAATATTGGGAATTTCAGGACAATTTTGTTTTAATTTGGAATTTTTTTTTTGAAATCCAATATAATGAGAATTAATATTTCCACCTTTGTAGTACTATTACGAACAGCATTGTTTGTATCAAATCAAGAATAATGATGGTATTGCTTATCTAACACCTTTTAAGAACAAATCAAGAACAAAATCACTGGTATTTCTATAGATCATGATAATGCACAGGTCAAGTGCATTAATGGATCCAGTCGGAGTTATGGCCCTTAGGTGGGGGCATTTGTGTCGCTTTAACACATTTAGTTTGTTGACACATCGCAAAGACACTTATAGTATTCCAATATCTTTTTGGGGACAGCTGTTATATTTACCTATTATGTTAAACTAATTGAGAATTCAGTATTAAATTATCTGTTATATGTTTACTGGGCTGATAATGCTAAATAGTGTGTAGATGAACTGAATGACATAATTACCACTTTATGATAAATATTTTGCACATTTCATGTCATTTGCCAAATAAGATGTCCAAAAACATAATCGTGCTTGGGTAAAAATCCTACTGCATTTACTAATTACCCAGCATATACACACGTAGCAGTAAGCTCATTCTGCATTGCACCGGTCTAGACTGGTTTTATAACACAAAGCTCTCTCTTTCTCTTTCTTAGTGTTTAGTCCTCATTTTATCTGGTTGGCAGGGACAAAACACTTGCATTTTTATGAAATGAAACACAAAGCATATAATTTGTGATGATTGGGAATGAATGTTGATAATTATGATATGTTGTATAAACTAGTAACTTGGTCTGTTGTTCAGTAGTCTGATAGTGTGTATTGCCTGCTTCCATTTTGAGATTTAATGGTTCTGAAATCCATGTGTGGTACACTGCTTACTGAAGTGGCCCCATCGTACGTGTTGGTCCATTATATTGTGCTGGAGACAAGATGTGCAAGCTACAACATCTTCCAAAATCAACTTGTTCCATTTAAATATGTAAAAATCAACTGTTCCAGTAATAATCATGTAAAATCAACTGTTTCCATATAAAATCATGGTAAAAATGCAACTGTTCATAAATCATGTAAATACACTGTTTAACTTTCCATTAATAACATGGTATTACAGAATTGCTTCAATATTTTACAATCCAATCAGAGGTCAGTTATGAGTGTGTTGAATACATTGATATTTTATTTATTTTGTTGTTTAATCTTGAACTACAGTGTACATACACATATATATATATCTTAGATAGATTTAATTATATTTCTATTTTTTGCTCACCAAAATTGAAGGCTCAAGTGAGCTTCGATCTCTAATGTAAATCCGTTATGATCTTAATACTTTTTTTTTACTTCTCAACCAAACTTTTTATAAAAGCTTTATAGGGTAAATGGGATTTTTAAAAGTGTTGATGTGCCCCTGTCCATGGTTAAGACTTTTCGGGCAATTAGTGAAGCCTGCTGACCTCTTGTTTCATGATATTTGTGCTGTGTCTCAATCAAAATTTAAAAGGCAGATCCAAATCTCAAAAGACGAGAAAGGGACGTGCCTTTAAGTGTTTTATGAATATCCTATATATATATATATACCTGCATTTATATATAGCCTACAAACTAGTCGTAGTCTTTAGATAGCTTGTGTACCAGAGACAAAGCAAGCATGAGCCATGACCCTCAATTTATATATAATAGAAAAGCATTACATCCTAAAAGTTGTGTCTATCGCACTCTCGAATTCGTGCTATCGACATTTGTGAATTGTGACATATTCATGGAAGATGACAAATTATTCAACATGTGAGAAAATTAAGAAACTCGTACTGCTACCATTTTATATTTGAAGATATTGTGTTTTTATTGTACATGTATTTATCATGTTATTGTACATTTTTTTTTGTCACTATCACTAAATAAATGATGACTGTTGAATTTATAAAGCTGCTCTACTTTAATTTTTTTTTTTCAATCTTGTATGAATGACTGTGCATTGGGTCAAGATTGTTGTGTTTGTTTTTGTGTTTTGGTTCATGATGTTGTGGAAACTTTTCATGATAAAATAAATCGTCATTAATAGATTTGGTGTGCTTCAATATCTTTCCTATATTAAGGACCCTCTATACACTAATGAACTGCTGTGTGTCTGAACCTTGTGAACAAGATAAAGCAAGGGTGTTCATCAGAGGCATCAAACCTGCCACAAAAGATGAGATAAATCCATTGATTTTCAAAGATACCAAATGATTGTCTCAAAATTTAGCTAACAGGGTAAAAGCAAGAGCATCGCTAAACCTTCCACAAATGTAACCTTGATAGAGATTTTGATTTTCCAAGGTTAAGGTAAGGTCACACCTTGGAATGATTTGCTTCCAAATTTAGTGAACCAACGGTAGAAGCAGGCATTCATCAAACCTTTCCACAAAAAGTTGCCCATGGAGAGAGAACTCTTAGTTGATCTCTTCGCAAGGTCATTACTGACTATTGTTAAAAAATCTTGTGAACAAAGATACAAGACACAGCACTTTACAAAGACACCCATAATTGATTTCAAAGAGTCAAGGCGATGCCCATTTTAAAACGCCACGTTTGCATAAGACAGTTATAATCTCTTGCATCAACAGGACCTCGAACCTAATTCAACCTTCCATCGATTGAGCACTTCCGACCACTGTTGCCACTTCATTTTTACATGTTGTGTAACATGATTAACATAACCTTTGCCTTTATTCATGTTTCAACTTATTGATTGATTCATAAACTGCTTTAAAGACCCCTCCTCCACTACTGCACACAAAGAACTAGTAAGTAAGCAAAATTTAGAGTTATCTCCCTTAGATCTTAATCAGGTCTTAAGCATTTAAACAAGTCAGTAGTAAAATTGAGTTAACCGAACTCTTTTATTTGCATATCATGTTTTGTTTCAAGTGTAGGCAATTGGTGATTTTCATTTCATTTCAAAACTTTTCATTTATCTTGCAACATTTTTCCTTGTGTATCAATATATTAAACCACTACATAGATAAAACTAAATATTACTACCTTAATAATCATTGATTTAATTTTTTAACGGTCAATAAAAGCCCATTTCAT
>CAJDSM010023492.1:0-14119 GCA_903981925.1 Ostrea lurida
AAAAAGGAGAGAGATGCTGGGGAATGCGCAGGCCAATCACAATGTACTTATGGCTAGGACTCAGGCAAACACAAAGAAGGATTCCTGAACGGACTGCCGGAAGGGATAAATCGATGAAGAAGCAGGAAGGTACAGATCGGTCCAATAAACCCCATCTGTACCGCCCGAATTCATACGACTCAGCGGAAGGGTCCAAACAAAGCGCGCCGAATTCATAAACACTACAGGGCGGTAAGGTCCAATACAAACCCCGAATTCATACACGTATACGGTAAGGGCCAAACAAACGCCGAAATTCATACACTACGGGCGGTTAAGGTCAGCTAAACAAACGCCTGAATTGATACACTACAGGCGGTAAGGGCCAAACAAACCTTGAATTCATACACTAAGCAAGCGGTAAGGGCCGAAACAATACCCCGAATATTCAATAGCACTCAGCGGTAAGGTCCAAAAACGCCCTGAAAATTCATGACACTACAGCGGTAAGGTCGCAACAAACGCCGAATTCATACACCTAGCAGTGTAAAGAAGCCAAAACCAAGCCCCTATATCCATACACTACAGGCGGTAAAGGGTCCAAACAAACCCCAAATCCAATACACTACAGAGCGGTAAGGGCGCAAACAAACCCCAAATCCATAACACTACGCGGTAAGGTCCAAAAAAACAGCGAAAACTTTTTAATACAGTCAAACTTGGGATATGTGAAAACCCAACCCTTACAGTCAGTGAATTGCTTTAAAAATTATCAGAAATGTAGTGAAATATGTTTTTATTGAATAAATGGGTCCCCCAGAGGTTCACTGTGTGACCTTTTGTCAGCCAGGTTAAAGACACAAACATGTTCTCTTTTTTGAAAAAGGCATAGTTGTCTAACACAATTGTGTAATTTTTTTCTATCAGCAAGAAACTAATGCGTATTGAACGTTAAAAAAGGATTAAAAAGAGCTAAAGAAATGGCAAATTGTAAAAAATAAAATGATACAATTGTCGTTTTTGTGGAAGTTGTTGGTCTGGCTCCAGAGAATCTGATTAATTATACAAATATACCAAGATTGCTAATGACGTTTCTGATAACAGTCGATCACGGACGTCAGAAGACGACGTCACAATCGCTACCTAGTAGGCACAGCAAGGGTTAACAGTTTGAAGAAAAATACACATTGCTATTACTTAGATATAGTTCTATGAACTGCTGTATTATTTTGTTTTTAATCTTCCTAAAGTTTATATGTACTTGAAAACTGAATTTTCATGTGCTGTTGGGTCATTTTGGAGAATTTTTTTTGTCATGTGAGGCCCCGTTGGTAACTGCGTGGTGAGCATCGCGCGAATAGCTTTCGCCGAACGAGTTTCAGTAACTGAGGGGTCATATGAATAAGAGGCGGGGCTAAATCGAATTTTTGTCTCCGGCGATATAAGAATTCAACGAGACTGTAATTTATTAGTTTTTGGGAGTAAGAATAACAGTAAATAATCATATTGATAACAAATATTTAATTTAATATCATCCATAATCTAGCGATTTGCAATGCATTCTAAGTGGAAATAAAATATTTGATTTTGTTAGACAATATGCCTTTAAAAATGAGGGCATTTCTAACGAAAGTACGGCATTGGAAGAGAAGTTTTCCTCATTTTGGGTCATGAGTTCACGATGTGCAACCAATGCAGATAATAATGGAGTAGTAGTGAAACTTGTATCTTGATTAAAAATGATAGATGGAACAAGAAAGCTTGAAAATGGTCAACAGCTGACAAGGCGCATTCAATAAGAATGTAAAATTGTTGGCTTTTGTATAGGTGCTCAACATAATGTCCTTGCAAAACCAAAAACAAAGTGCTAGTAATAAGCATCAAATCATTTGCCTCTGAAAAATATTTGCTAGATTTTCAATTCAGTTCAGTGGCATGAATCGAAATTCATATGAAGTGGGAAGATATTCTCTGTGTGTGGTTTGATATGTCTCACACAGATTCTGAGTCATTCGCAAGTTCGATGTCACAGTGTACCAAGGCCCGGAGTCTGATTGGGTTCCGAATGCCTCGGGAATTTGTCAAGAGTCCGTTCGCGCAGAGTAGCTTTTGGGGACCAGAGTGTGTGCACCCAGCGGATAGAGGAGACCCTCAGTCCTAGCCTTGGGACGAGATGATGATAATTAACGAGGTCAACGGTGTACGGAGCAGGTAGATGAGTCGTCTCCAACCCCCAGTGGCTGATGCACATGCGAAGTCTTCGAATCAAGACAAGTGGTAAAGTTTCTCCTGGCAACGTCAATATTTCTCACAGCTGGAATTATATAGCGTACAGGTTGAACTTTGGTAATCAAACACTGAGTACTCGATTACGCATGGTTATGTCGAAAGTGATTTGGGAAGTCTCAGCCTCCCTATTGTTCTAAGTATTTCCTTTGGATATCTCAAAGTTTTTTCTTGGTCCCATCTAGTGCAAGATAACAAGGTTCAACTGTATGTCAAATTCAGTATGTAATATTCTCTGTTGATCATGTTGCAGTGTCTGTGTAAAGTTCAATAACTCTTACTTCTGTGTATTTCATCTCAGGGCAAGTCAGAATTTATAGGAAGAGCAATGGCTAAGCCGGTAGTAAAGATGAAGGATGAAAAGTATGACATGCCCAAATTTCCTCCCAGACTTGAATGGTGGGATATTTATCGGGGACCAGACAAGGCAGGCCAACTCTTGGCGTGTTTTGAACTGCTTCAGGTATGTCAATACAACCTCTGTTTATGCATTTTCCTACATCCCCGTAGTATTTTGTTAAGATCTTTATTTTGGTAAAAATGTACTGTGGAGATTTTATTTTGAAAAGCATTTTTTATATGATTTGAACACATGTTACTATAGATACATTGCTAGAATGATTAAGGGTAAGGTTTAGTAAGGACGTGCAGCTTCCTTTCCCCCTATATTTGCTTTTAAAAGTCACACTGTGCAAAATGAATTAGTATAGTCTCAATTTATGGAAGAAAATATTAGCTAAAGTAACAAACAGTATGAGCAACTAACTTTGAATTATCTTGCATTTGCCTGGAATTCTGCACTGATTTTTACCCGATTGGACCACAGAAATTACATGATTAGCACGTATGCATGTTCAGGGGGCAATTTGTTAAGTGTACNAATTGGACCACAGAAATTACATGAAGCACGTTAGCATGTTCAGGGGGCAATTTGTTAAGTGTACAATGTTAATAAATAAATAGGACTATAGAGCAAGCAAAACTAAGGCATATCATATAATATTTGCAGAGATTTGAAATGTAAAGTGAAAGAATGAAAAATGCAATGTAAGGAAATAATAGAAAGTAGAAGGGCTGAAAGTGGCTCTTACTACACCTTATCCTTTTCTACCTAAATATTGGAGAAGTTGCAATATTTTTTATAAAAGATGTAGAAACTTTGAATCTAAACATTAACAATAGTTTAAGATTTTAATGATGAATTTAAGGTTTAATGATAAAATGGTGTCAGTATTTGATTTTCGTAAAGCTGTTGTGTTCAGCCCCCTTATTAGCTTTGTAAAGCTGTCACTGTTAGCTTGATGATGCTGAGTCATCGTAGAAGCCATGCCTTCCCTCTTTACACTTGTAATGACCAATTGTAGCATCCTTTTGAGGAGAAGGACCTGCGCAGTGCTCATCTTACACCACCGTATGCAAGGAAGACAAATCTGGTATAGCCTCACTCTCGGTACTGGGAGGTCACATGACCTTCTCAGCTGCTTGCACTTTGCTTGTAGTTCCTTAGCTTTATATGTTCTCATATTTTTCTTTTGATAATTATATATATATACATACACAGTACTCCAGCATAAATTTGTATTTTCTGTTGAAAAATTAGGAAATATATTGTCAGAAATTTAAATAAAAGCAAATACTGTCCTCAAGATACTCCTTATGTAGAATACTTCAGTTCTTGGGTATAGAATACTGTAAACAAAATTTTTTCACAACTACTTGTGAATTGTTGATGTGAACAGCATATTCATGAGTGAGCCTACATTTCAGTGCGACAAATTTTTAAGAGAATGTATAGTGCTCAAGTATCTTGTAGATCTATAATTCCTCACAACAAATACAAATTGGTTTACAGTCACTGAGAAAAACACATCTGATTTAGCATGTATGGATTGGAAGAGATATTAGATCAGTTTGTGAGCATGATACAGATACAGATAAGACAGAATTCTGATGAATGAACACTAAATGAAGTAGAAAGACTCTGTAATACAAATGTAGTTCACACTTACTTATTGTACCAGTTAATAGTACACTAATACTGTATTCTAATTCTTAAATGGATGCTCAAGTTTTGTGTATTTCTAGATGGTATCAAAGAAAGACTATAATTGTAGTCAAACAACAATACAATGTCACTGTACTATATAAACAATCGATGTTACATCGTAACTTGTTGCCCCAGCTGTTGTTGTGTTAACCAAATAGAGATACTGGGGCACCAGTCTTTGACTACAGTGTATTCCAGATTTTGAGCACTATATAAATTCAAAAATACATATCATAGAAAACTTCTCACAAGTAGTAGTGTAATAGTAAAATTATTACAACACCAATTGAATGCACTCAACTAATTTTTTCTTCATTTTGCACAATGGTTATGAACAAAAAAAATTCTGACTTAAGAATTTTACAAGTTTTAATTTAAAATACAATGCCTCTATTTGAATGTGTTAATTCTCTTTTCAACAATCTGGTGATGATGAGGAGGTGGGTCTTTATTTTCTCTCGGATATCTGGGAACAAAACGAATGCAACCATTTTTATTATAAAAAATGAAAGAAAACAACTTGAGATTTTTTTTTAAACTAGAATTAGCTAAATTTATTACTACAGTNCATTTTCTCTCAGATATCTTGGAACAAAATGAATGCAACCATTTTTATTATAAAAAATAAAAGAAAACAACTTGAGAATTTTTTTTTAACTAGAATTAGCTAAATTTATTACTACAGTGAAATGTATATTCATTGTATTCAATCGGTGTTGTATATATATATATATATATTATATATATATATATACCCTACACACACATATCGGCACTGGTTGTAGGTTGCAATATTTTGAATAGGTGAGGGTCTTGGTGTTTGAATCTCAATAACTAGGAGTTAATTAAAGAGATGTGTATTGATCTCATCTCAAAGGAAAATTGGAAATACATTGTAGTAATTATTCCTAAAATTTTATTACTTTTCTTCCTTGCAAAGTGCTTGTCCAGTGTGCAAACAGTATTGAAGTAAATTCTTTTATTGTTTTGTGAATTGTTTTAAATAAATTTGCACATGTACCCACCATGCATGATAAGTCATACCTGGATTTTTATTTTAAAAAAATCAATTATCTGCTGTAGCAAATGGTTGAATGTGGTGAATTGTCCTCGAAGCACTTATTTTGATAAATTATAGAGATATCTTTGTCCTCAACAAAAACTCATCCACATCCCACATTAAAGTATCACAGTGGACACTAGTTCTTGGACATCAATTCCCTGTCATCAAAGCTGGGATCAAGTTTTTATAGATGTTCTGTAATGCGTCATCTTATAACTAATCATCTGCTTTTATCTCTGGGATATAATATAGCATGCAATCTTTATGAAATTAAAAAAACTAGATTGCAATTGTCAGAATCCTTTCTCTGTAATTTCTTCAAGGATTTTCATATTTCTCCAATTTTTCCCATAATTCTTGGCACTTTTTTTTTTGCACCCATGATCAAAGATCAGGGGCCGTATATGTATTGTTTTTGCCCAGTCTGTCTGTTTACAAATTTGTTTGGTCATGGTCATTTCATTAACTTAATATTTGATCAACTGAATGAATAAATAAATAAAAGTTCATATAAATAAATACAATAAATACGTACATACCAAAGATAACACATGAAAGCTTGAAAGCTTCTTTCCATCAGGATCCTTTTAATGCACAGATATTGGCACTAGAGGTCATAAGGACTGAGAAGACAAATTCAAGGCTTGATGTCAGTTCAAATTCAGTTGGTTTAGATTTAAAATCTTTATATTAAGGTTGACATTCTATTTCAAGGTCAGCCTTGCTTCAAGGGCATTCATGTTTCACATACACATCTCTTTTCCTATGTCAAATACATTTCATTCATTTCAAATAATGCTATACTTTTGAATTATGGATATATATTTATAAGTAACTTGAGGAATGATTATTAGTACATGTACTATTTTGCTTATAATCACTACTACAGTCAGCAGACGTGAATACTGTGTGCATGGATGTGAGAGGCAATGGTGTCTGCTGCATGTGTTGTGTATATTCATGGCATATGAGTAGATAACACAAATATACTATGTACCAGATCTGTCAAATCCTAGAACTAATTAGTTTTATTTTGTATTTAGTTTGCTATCATGTAATTTGTATATATTTATACAGTTAGCTTCCCTTGGAGAGATGACAGGACAAGATTTACCTCCCCTGGAACTCCCAACAGGGGAGAAAGACAGAGGCCCAGTCATGCCTGTCCCTAAAGGGATCAGACCGATCCTTAGTAAACATAGGATAGAGGTAGGCAGAATGTTGGCATGTAGAGATTAAAATCACACGCCTTGCAAGGAAAATCTCTAGGTAATGTCTCTGACAGTTACAAAATAACCAACATATTAGGAAGGCCTTTGGTACTTGTATATATATTAATGATATAGTATTTGATGGTGCTTTTGTTTGAGCAAACACAGCTCTGTATACATGCACAAATCTAGAAATTATTCCTGAGAGAGTGGTTTCCGTCCCGTGCAATTTTTATGCCCCTGGAATCTTTGATTCGGGAAGCATATAGTTTTTGGCCTGTTTGTCTGCATAAACTTTAACATTGGCTATAACTTTTGAATGGTAAGAGATAGGGCTTTCATATTTTACATGTATTCCTTTTGACAAGCCTTTTCCACTGGTACCAAAATGTCCCAATTGCTCAATCGAAAGACTTAGGGACTGACAGCTAGTGTTTCCCAACTGCATAATCAAAACTAGGGACCTGACAGCTAGTTGTTCCCAACTGGCTCATCAAAACAACTAGGGCTGACAGCTAGTGTTCCCAAACCTGCTAATCAAAACTAGGGACTGACCAGCTAGTGTTTCCCAACTGCTCAATCAAAAACTAGGACTGACAGCTAGTGTTTCCCAATCTGCTAATGCAACGAAAGAAGCTAAGAGTCGCCCCTCAAACTAGACAAGCTAGTAGTTTCCCAACGCTCACTTCAAACTTTAGTGGCTAGACAGTAGTGTGTTTTCCAACCCAAAGTGCATAACAATTTGTCAAACTTAGTTATTTTCTACCAAGCTCAGGGGTTTTTGGGGATTTGGTCCTCAATACGATCCCAGTACCAATGTCTTGTAAATGTACTATCAATTTGTTTTATCCAGCCATATAAAGTTACTTGGTTTTGCACAAAGTCCTAGAATAATTTGAGAAGAAATATGATATGTGTTTAATGTGTGAAGCTTTACATCTCTGAGATTTGTGACTGTTTATCCACCATCTTCGCTAGCCAAGGGTGACGATCCAGCAGCGTTTGCTCTTTTTCAAACCAGAAATGAGAGAGACGCTGTGATCGTCACCCTTGCTAGCGAAGATGTTGATCCACTAGGTCTGTGTTAATGTTGTCTGAGGCTTTTGACGTTGATGCTACAGGTGCGCGTGTAATGTGCTTAGCTTTGTGACTGTTGATCCATGAGGTCCTGATTTATGTGTCTGAGCTTTGTGAAGCTGTTGACGCACCAGGTCCTGTGTACATGTGTTCGAGCTTGTGACGTGTGATCGCACAGGTCCTGTTAATGTGGTCTGTGAGCTTTGTGACTGTTGAATCCACAAGGTCCGTGTAATGATGTTGTTGTTTGCTTTGTGACTGTTGCATCCCAGGCCGTAGTTAATGTGTTTAGGCTGTTTGCGTTTCTGATTTTTGTGACTGTTGATCCACAGGTCGCTGTTCGGGGGGTGAGGGATCTGAAGCGAGTACAAGCTTGACGCCTCGGTGGATAAGCGCCCGGATTGACACTAAGAATGTGCTGGACATGTTCTTATGCTCCTCTTCTGTAATCCAAAAACTACAAGAAAATCCAAAACTTTGGAACAACGTGTTCAAGTTTCTTGTGATGTGTGGTAGGTTGTATGGTCCGCTAGATTGCATTTTTTTTTTTTACCTTTATGTCATTTGAAATGATACTGTAAAATTGTTTAATTACGAGGTTGTGTTAAGTATGCGTTTTTTTCCTTGTTTAGCACTACGCATTGGGGGAAAATATACGCAGTAAGCTGCAACATAATTAAATAACATCTTATATAAGATATCTATAACTATACGCTGGGGGGAAATTTACGCGGTTAGTACATGATCACATAAGTAGTGTAAATTTTACATTCAATAAAGCAATTCAATGTTGAGGACTTTTCATATTTACAGGAATTGCCAGAGAATGAGCTGTACTGCCCCCCTATAACAATCCGATGTGTCGACTGTCGAAATTTTGGTCGATATGTCCTGGTTGGAACCCACGTTATCAATTCCATTCACAAGTTTATGTATGTACCCACCACAAAGAAAGCCAAAGCTGCTCTACAGAAGCTGTTTCCAGGTAACCTTTCCAATAGTTCCACTCAGAGCAGTGTTTTTATGCCTTCCAGTGGAAAATACTGTGACAAGATCATTTTAGAAATATTTTTGATACACAGCTTGTGGTTATAATTTTCAGTTGATGTTTTCGTTAATATTTATTTTATGCATTAGTGTTAATACTGACAGTTTGAACATATTTTATTAAATAATTAAAGAGGAGTCTTGTGAAGTGATTTTGACCTTTTTATTGTTTCTAGATGAAAATTCTGGTAAGAAAAATACTGCGCTTCAACAACAAATTTAGCCAAAAATTGATTACATAAAAGGATCGGGTGTACTGGCGTCTTCAACATGTGGCATTTATAGTAGCAGTTTATATATATGTATACTCCTGGAGAAAATTTAGAATTTATAAAGCGAGACCTGGATATGAATACTTGCTTACTATACCCAATTGATTATTTATTTGACATGAAACATAATCACCATTAATAAGAACGATATGCACAGAGGATGTTGATTAGATTTTGTTATATATATATGCATGCAATTTTTTCCTAAAGTTTTTAATTTTTAAACTATGCCTGTAGCGTGGCTAGGTTGATTGAAAGCTTTAAGCCTCTCTTATACAGAACAAATTTCACATGTACATTGGGTATTAGTTGGCACAAATGAAATGTAATCTAGAATATTATATTTTCATATTTTACTTGGTTATAATATTAAACATTCACATACTAATAGCATGGCAATAATGATATCACTGAGCAGAATATATGCAAGGAATTTTGATTGCTGTAAACAGTCTTATTTTAGCAGTATCTATATTTTCAAGCTAATCTTGTTACTCAAATTCATNGTAAACAGTCTTATTTTAGCAGTATCTATATCTTGTTACTCAAATTCAAGTACAAACATGCATATATAACTATACTTGATTGTTCATTGTGCAGCCAGAATGGACTAGTGCATCATTGTGCTATAAATATGCAAAAAGCTGGAAAGATATTTCAATACAAACAGTTTCTGCGCATCCTCAGTATTTGATACATATAATTACATGCTGTGAATATTTCATTGTCTGTTTCAGGCAAAGATCCTGACGCACCAAAGATTATAGAGACAAGGCCCACGGGAACAGTAAAGATTGAAGATGTGGGTATCAAACTTGATGAGAACATGCCCTTAATTAAAAAAGAATCTCCTGTAACAATTAACATGGTAATTAGTGGTATGGGTAATGAGGTGTGGGCCTAGGTGTTGTAGTGTGAGTTCTTGTGGTTGTCACCATAGAATTAGTAGTAGTCCTAGTCCACTGTGTTAATCCACTGAACATCACATCTAATATAGCAGACGTTTTGTAACCTACCACCTTCAAAACTCTGTTTCCATGCACCTAGACTGCAAAGCCATCTCTAACAATTACTGTAGATGTACTGTAAATCAGGTTTTATTTGCAAGAACTTTATTTACACATAATTTCATGAGATTCGCACACTGCAAATATAGAGTTCTAGTGGATTGATTTCTTATATATGGTTATATATCATAAAGAGGCTGACTTTTTTAGCAGGGTGCATTAATATCAACAGGAGTATCTCATGAAACATCGCAATACACTGAGACTGTACCATCGCAATATGTATCTCGATATACAAATATATATCTATATTAATAAAGAAAATAATCACAACGCCGAAAATAACTCATAATATATATAATATATATCGATATATAAGTTGTCATAATGTGTCTGTTCTGAAATGTGACCCTACTTTTCTAATGTGCAAGGATATTGTTTTTCCCTGAAATAGAAATATTTTATAAACTCTGAAACACACGATAGTAAAAAGCTCATAAGTAAATACCTATTTCATGAGAATTGATCAGAAATTATTCAAACGAACATTCATTAACGATGTACATGTAATATATGGCAATGCATAAGTATTCTATTCTTTTACTTTTGCTGCACATTTGTTTAGTGCATTGTAGTATACCAGTATTTTGCAACAGGAAGGGAGAAAATGCAATAGACCAGACCGTAATTTGAACCCCAGAACCTGAATGTCTAGTCAAGTGCTCTACCAACTGAGCTTTCTATAGCTAAGNAGGAAGGGAGAAAATGCAATAGACCAGACCGTAATTTGAACCCCAGAACCTGAATGTCTAGTCAAGTGCTCTACCAACTGAGCTTTCTATAGCTAAGTCTCCTCCCTTCCTATTGCTATCTATAGTTAAGTCAGGTCCGTTGCATCTCCTCCCTTCCTATTGCTATCTATAGCTAAGTTTGGTCCGTTGCATTTCCTCCCTTCCTATTGCATTTGGTGGTGTAGACCAGACCCTAGAACTGACCAATGAAAATGTCTGCCAGGTTATAAAGTGTCTGAGTTGATGTCTTAAGGTATGAAGACATTAAGGAGGGAGGAATGTGGTGGTCAGACAGGTGTGATCACCAGTGACCAGAGAGTAGGAGATTTAGTGAGCCTGGGTTTGAATTTTGGTCTGGTATTTTCTCCCTTCCTGTTACTATATCTTTCCATCCCTATTGCATTGCAATATAACTTAACAAAAGCATTGGAAATGCTGGAATAAAAAAAAAGAAGAATAATCTTCAGATGTCTGAAATTATTTTCCAAATATTGGCATCACAAAGCATTTCAGAATGGTCTTACCTTGCTTTTTAAGAACTGATTTTTGCTCAAATTTCCGGAACACTGTGATTGACATTAGGTATACATGTAGGTTGTTTTTTACTTAATTTTTGAGATTGAAGGTGGTAGTATATGGACAGCAGCGTATCAAATGAACACCTCAGTGATTTTACTTCAATTAAAAGAATTGCCCTGGCAATGATTACTTATTATGAGTTTTTAAAAAAAATTGTAACAGCTAGATTTCTTAGAATTACAGGAAATGGGAGGTAACTCTTAAAGTGTTTTCTCTAGTGACATTCTGATATTTCATGAAAAAATAAAACAGGAAAATGTCTTGTGAATGATAAGTGATTTACAGTACTTATCTAGGATGGCCTTTTGTGCCATTATTTGTTCCCTAATTTACATTTTTTGAGACCTCAATAATTTGATTGGTTGCTGTAGAAATAGACCTGTAGTAAATGCACCAAAGACAACATGTATTATAGTTGCATGGTAGTAAACCCAAATATCTTGTTGATATTGTGTAGAATTACTTCAAGTGTAGAATAGTGATTGTTTCGCTTTTAAGTGTGTTGAAGACAGGTAGGGATGGCTTTGTCTGGCACTGTCTGATTGCTAGATTTTCACGTAGATGGTCAGGATGATGATGCATCGCATCACATTTTGATGAAGAAAGGAAACATTTATTTGCAATGTGAATGCTGAAATAATACATTGCAGTTGACACATGCTCCTTATAGCACTCTAGTTGTTGTTAGCTTCTGTAGATATGTACATACTGTACTTTATAGAAAAATGTATAATGTTGAAATTATTGAAAGTTAATTAAAATGAATTTTAAAAAATATTATTCTGAGAGGTCTCTCATATGAAGTAGATTTTACATCTAATTTGATAATACATGTATGAAAAGGAAATGGTGGTTACAGCAGAATAATTTGATTTTCTTTTTTAGATAAATATGAAACAAAAGAAGACAGAAGAGAATTCTCGCCGGAAGAAGAAGGACTCTATTGAAGATGACGAAGAAATGGATCTTGAAAGTATGGATTGGTGGAGCAAGTACTTTGCCTCAGTAGAAACCCTCATTCGGGTGAGTTTGGTTGCCATGGAAACAGTTGGTGTATTACTTGAACAGCCCTTAATGTGGCCCTAAATGTTCATTTAACATATAGTTTACAACAGCATCAAGTTATTTCATCCCACATGAAAAATTCTCATTTTTGATAAGAAAGGGAGGTAAATGATTTCTTCACCAGAGGGCGTGTGAGTAGGTGCCGTGTGACATCATCCCAAACTGTGTGCTGCTTGTATCCAGTCACTGCATGCCCCTCCCTACCGAGCACACCCAGTAGATGATAGTGGCAAATGGACCATCTGCATGTCAAGCTTGAGCTTGTGTTGTTTTGAGAAGAAACTTCAAATGCAGAGTCTATTAGAATCTTATTTTCTGACAGAGTTGATTTTATAGCTGTGTTGTAGGTTTAATGACATCACTGTTATTTTTGTGTACTATTGTTTATCTGCTGATTATGTATATAACCACAGGAACCAGACCCTTCAACCAATCAGGTAACAGCTTCCACCTTTCCACGGTGATGGTTTTTCCGATTTGTCTTTTTTTTCTCTCAGTGTTTCTGGTTCATTGGCACTATCTGCGACACACACTCATCCTATGATTGCCTGGACCAAGCATCATGTGCCTTTATATTGGTTGTTTTTTTTTCCCTGCCATGTTGTATGTTCGATATCTTGGTGAACTGTTATATCAACCATAAAATTCCCGTATATTCATCTGGTTATATTGGTGTCTGTTTGTACACTGAGATTTATCTTGTATGAATGTACATTGTAATTGCTTCATGTGTTGTATTCACGTGGCAAATTTTTTAAATTTTTATTTGTTTTCATTATCATTAATCATCATCAGAGACATAATATGTTGTGATTATATATCACATTATGTTAATACTGTATTTTGAGAATCATGCACTGTCTGTCCATTCAATCTATCAAAAAAAAAAAAAAAAGGGACCTGACCTAAGACTAATAGCAAAAGGAATTATTTCAGTGTTCATATCTTCAACAGTATGTTAATAATTTCCATATTAAAGAAAGATTGTTATGTCTTGGTGCCATGGGAGATGAATTAAGTTTTTGTTGGAAAAGGGACATAACTTGGTATGTGAAAATGTACCAGGAAGGAAAGGTCAAACAAGTTTTATGAATTCATATATAATTATACATGTAATTTCATTGCTACCTAAAATCAAATATGAATTGAAAACTATTTTTGGAAGCATGTATGATGAGTTTATGCATGCTTAATTCACATTTGAGGTACTTTATTTTTACAGAAAATGGCTAGGGTATAAAAATTAGAGAGCTTTTGCTTCGTATGTTGTCTGAATAATTGCATAGAAAGAAGTTCAAGATCTGCAGTGGACTGTGGTTGTATGTGAAGAGAGTAATGTGGTCACCCACTCATTTTGTTTGTCTGTTTGGGACACATTTACCTTTCATCAATGAATATTCCTCTAACTCAGCTGAAAGAAATCTGATCATTGGTGCATCCATCCATCAGTCTTTCCTCAGTGCCTTTGCACTGCTGCAGGAGGAAGCTATTTGTTTATATATATATCTATCTGTCCACTACTGATCATTTTTTGTTTTAACTATGAAACGAAGATTTCATATATCATGCATTCTCAACAAACGAAGCACCATTCTGAATAACACTAAAGGTCATGAATTTTGTAACATTGTTGCATCAAGGATATTGTTGTAGTTCATTATCTTTGCAAGAACCATATCAGTTGAAGAGCTCTTA